>JAQZBX010001986.1:64890-76377 GCA_029593785.1 Cabassous unicinctus | reverse complement strand
TTGGTCTTTATAAAGGGTATTTATTTGGGGTAGAAGTCCACAGTTACCAGGCCATAAAGCGTTAAGTTTCTTCTCTCACCACAGTCCATTGTCACGTGTTAGAGCAAGACAGCTGCCAGCTTTTGCCAGGGTTCAGGCTTCTGGGGTTCCTCTCTTCCTGGGGCTGCATTTCTCTCCGGGCTTAGCTCCTGTTTCCTCCACAAGGTCAGCTGTAGATGATCAGGTGAACGGCTTGCTTCTCTTCTCCTGGGGCCTTCTTTCCAACATCAAAACTGCTTCTCAAAAGACTGCTACTCAAAACTTTCTTGCCATGCCTTTTATATTTGATTCCCCACCCACCAAGGGGTAGGGCCAACGCCCTAATCATAACCTAATCATGCCCAGATTAACAGATCAGTTTACAAGCATGATCCAATTATATTTTTGGAATTCATAATTACATCAAACTGCCCAACTGCAACAGGCTCCCTGTAATACTTCCTGCAAAGGTGGATTCTTTTTTACGAACTCTCTTAGTTTGTTTATTTGTGAATATTTTAAACTCACCTTCATATTTGAGGGACAATTTTGCTGGATAAAGAATTCTCGGCTGGCAGTTTTTCTCTTTCAGTATCCTAATTGTATTTTACCATTGTCTTCTAGCCTTCATGGTTTCTGATGAGAAATCTGCACTAAGTCTTACTGGGTATCTCTTGTATGTGATGGCTGGCTTCTCCCTTGCTGCTCTCAGAATTTTCTCTTCATCTTTGATTTTGTCATTCTGAGTAGTATGTGTCTTGGAGTAGGTCTATTCAGATTTATTCTGATTGGGGTATGCTGCACTTCTTGGACATATAATTCATTTCTTTAATGAGAGTTGGGAAATTTTCAGCCATTATATCCTCAAATACTCTTTCTGCCCCCTTTCCCTTCTCTTCTCCTTCTGGAACTCCCATAACGTGTATGTTGTTACACTTCATGTTATCATTCAAGTCCCTGAGCCCCTGTTCAATTTTTTCCATTGTTTTCTCTCTTGTTCTTTTTTCCATTCAATTTCAGCAGTTTTCTTCTGCATTACTTATTCTTTCTTCTATCATTTTGAGTCTGCTGTTTTATGCCTCTAATGTATATTTTTTTATCTCACCTATTGCATCTTTCATTTTCACAATCTGTTATTTTTCTATTCAGACTTTCAAATTCTTCTTTGTGTTCGCCCAGTGTCTTCTTGATGTCCTTTATCTCTTTAGCCATATTATCTTTCAACTCATTATTTTTAGCTTGGAAATTTGTATGCATCTCATTGATTAGTTGTCTCAAACTCTGTGTCTCATCAGGGGGGTTGATATATTCCTTTGCTTGGGCCATTTCTTCCATTGTCTTAGTATGGCTTGTAATTTTTTGCTGATGTCTAGGCATCTGACTACAATGGTGAGTTTACTCTGATGCTCAATTTCTCCTTCCTTCGTAGGGATTTAGTGGCAGGACCCTGTGTGTTACTGCTGTTCTTTGATTCTTGGTTTAACCTATTCTAGTTCTTTAGGATTGTCCCTGTTGGTTGCTCAGATCTGGACCCTGGACCCAGTAATGGGTTGCAGACCCGCTTCCAAGGGCCTTGGGCAGGGAGGCTATAAAGGCCTGGAAAAGCCTCCCTTAGTTATTTACTTTTAATTTCCTCACATGCACATCCTTGGTCTGCCAGCAGGTGGTGCTCTTTGGCAGCCCTCTCAGTTCAAAGCCTGGTCAGAGTGTGTTTGCTGTAACACCAACAGAACAGTGTGACAGATGACCCTGCCTCAAGGCTATTCAGAGCCTTGCAATTCAAACTTTCTCAGAGGCTGTTCTCCAACCTTTGCTGGCAGCCCCCTCCCTTTTCATGGGTAGGAAATAATTCCACTCCCCTCTGCATCCTCAACAACCAGTCCCAATCATTAGGGAGGGTGACTGAGAGGATTGGATCCCTTTAGTCCTGTGTCAGCTCCCAAAGCAAACAATGGCATGGCCCCAACCAACCTGGAAGTGCTTGTGAGACATAGCAGACCAATTTGTTGGCCAAAAGCTGAATCAGCCTTAGCCTGTGTCCCTCTCTCCTGTTTCCTGGAAGGCAGATCCCTACGGCCCCCTTTCCATAGCTGCTGGCCAGAGGCCAGAGAACGTAAAGCTGTCTACTCAGAAGGTGGGGGGAAGGACGCCAGCAGCTGCAGCTTCAGCTTCTACTCACAGTATTTCTGTCGAGATTCTATTCCTGTGCCCCTCTCTCTTCTGGTTAGTGTCCAGCCTTCACCTGGTATCCTAAACCCTAGAGCCTTTTTTTTCCGAGCCATTTCTGCCTGTGCTCTAGCTATTTTTCTGGGAGGGAAATGAGTCCTGTGTCTCTCTAATCCACAATCTTCCCAGAAGACCTCATTTCTTTCTGAATATATTTTTCTTTCTGAATATATTTTTCATGCATTTTCTCTGTGCATGTTAAAATTTAACACCCTAAGTCTATAACATCATACTTGATTTGATACCAACTTATCTTCAATAGCATGCACTTACTCTGTTCCTCTACCCCTCTGCCCCCCCCCCCATTTTTGGGTATTTATTACAAATTATATCTTTGTAATTGAATTCCAAAACCATTGATTTATCTTTACTTTTCAAGCATTTGCATTTTAGCACCTGTAAGAAATGGAGTTAACAAAATAATCAACACAATACAATAGTACTGGCAATTACAATTACCCAGGTGGTTGCCTTTGCCAGAGATCTTCATCTCTTTACACTGCTTTGATCTACTGACTAATGTCCTTTTCTGTCAGTCTGATGGAACCTTTAGCATTGCTTGTAAAGCAGGTCTAGTGGTAATGAACTCCCTCAGTTTTTGTTTATCTGGGAATGGCTTAATCTTCCCCTCATTTTTGAAGGAAAGTCTTGCCAGATATAAAATTCTTGGTTGGCAATTCTCTTCTTTCAGCACTTTGGATAATTTGTACCTCTACATTCTTGCCTCCCTGGTTTCTAATGAAAAACTGGCACTCAATCTCATTGGGATTCTCTTGTATGTAACTTGTTGCTTTTCTCTTGCAGCTTTCAGAACTCTCTCCTTGTCCTTAGCATTGAATAATTTGATTACTATGTGTCCAGGCATGGCTCTCTTTGTGTTTATACTGTTTGGGGTTCATTGGGCTCCTTGAATTTGCATATTTGTGTCTTCCATCAAATCTGGTAAGTTTTCTGCCATTATTTCTGTGAATATTCCTTTTGCCTATTCTCTTTCCCCTCCTCCTGGGACTCCCATAATGTGTATATTGGTATGCCTGATGTGTCCCATAGATCCCTTAGACTCTGTTCATTTTTTAAAATTCTTTTTTCTTTCCTCTCCTCAGCCTGAACAGCTGTCTTGTTTACGAGATCACTGATACTTTCTTCTGCTAATTCTGATGTTGGTGAAACCATCTAGGGAATTTTTCATTTCAGTTATTGTGTTCTTCTATTCCAGTATTTCTCTGGAGAGATTCCCTTGTTCAGTCATTGTTTTCCTCATATCCTTTATTTCTTTCTCCATGTTTTCCTTTATCTCCTTGAGCATATTGAGAATCATTATTTTAACATCTCTGTCCAGTAAGTTCAAAGTCTGGTCCTCTTCATTGATGGTTTCTGGATTTTTATCTTGTTCCCTTGGACGGGTCATAATTTCCTGTAATCTTTTGTTGCACACTATACATTTTAATATTTTAAAGTGTTGACTGTGATTTAGTTCCTGAGCTGTATTCCTGTGGCAGTTTGAGATTATTTTATTAATCCCCAAAAAAGAAAGATTATGTTTGCAAACTAATCTATTCCTCTGGGTGTGATACCCTTTGATTGCATTAAATTCAGTTGAGGGGCCTTTGATTAGATTACCTGTTAAGGCTGACTTAGGGCTTTTGATTCAACTACATCAGTAGGTGAGATTCAGGTTGAGTCCTCGCCCCCTTGCTGGGTCTAATATAAATGGACATTCACACAGGAAGAGAGAGCTCTGTCATTTTTTTATCTAGCCATATGACAAAAAGGAGAAGACCCCGGGGAAAGATGAGCCATTTTGCCTGATAGCTTACAGCTGAAATTGGGAACAGAGCAGAGCAGCTAAAATTGATACTGATGGCCCAGAAAGAAACAAGCTCTATGCCAGGAAAGAGAGGACTACAGGATCACTTAAGCATGAAGCCTTAAGAGGCTGGGTCCACGGAGCTCAAGGAAAAGAGGAAGCCCAGAGGGGAAGGAGAGACCAGGCATAGATCACCCGCCATCTTGCTGGCAGCTGACTTTGGTGAGAAAGCACTTCTTATGGTGCCTTGAATTGGACTTTCCACAGCCTTGGGACTGTAAGCTTTTACCCCAAATAAACACCCTTTATAAAAGCCAACAAGTTTCTGGTACTTTGCATTGGCACCCATTTGGCAGACTAATACAATTCCTTAAATTTGTATTCAGCTAGTGATATGACAGATTTTCTTGAATGCCAGGAGCTAATCAAAACAAACCAAGGCAAAAAGCACCTTTTACTGCACTGTCTTTGTAAATTGGCTCTGCTTTTGCTAGTGGTCAACTTCAGTGCTTAGAAAAACAAGTGCTTATTCAGTGCTTAGAATATCAAGAAAATCAGCCCAAGGCAGGTGGGAAGTGCAGGGTACTCTTTTCTGAGCCTGAATGGAGCCAGAGCCAGGAAGCCTGCTTCTTTTCCTGGGCTTGTGCTTGTTACAGGCTTCAGGAATTCTCCATTTACAGTGTACAGGAGTTGAGTGAAGGCCTCCTGTACACCCTTTGTAATAGACGTCCTCCTCCTCCTGGGGGCTCTGAGTGACTTAATGCAGGTAGTCCTTTGCCCCAGGCTGCTTCAACTTAATTGTTTCTCACACTACCCCAGCTGTCTGCAAGGGGCTTCTCTGCCCTCAGACAAACTCTGGGAGGGTGAGCCCAAGACAGGTTTCCTGGCTCAGTCTCCCAGACTTCTACCTGACAGATTGGCAGTAACATACATGTACCCCAGTGTGCACACAAGAGCTACTCTGCTCCCCCTGGAACAGGGCCAGGGACCTACAATGGGAGTGCAAGCTGGCTCCACCCTGTGTTGTGGAGGGCGTGGAAGAGGAGCCAGCAAGGGCAACAGGAGCTTCTTCTATGGTTTTTAAAGCTGCCTTTTCTTAATTCAGCACTACTGGTTAATGCAGCGCTCTAACTGTTTTCCACACTTTTGAGCAACGTACTGTCTCTAAGATTCCTCTGCCACCTTTGCCTGGGTGGTTGGAAAAATGGCCACCCTCAGAGCTGTATGAAGTAGCTGATCAAAGGTAGAGATTTGGGATCAGACCACACACTACCAGAGTTTGGAGGACTAGTTCTTTATCTCCCACCCTGGCTCCAGCAACAGAGCCGAGTTCCAGTCCCCACTGCTAACTGCCACAAGGCTGGGGGAGGGGAGATGGTAGCAGCTGCAGAGAGGGTGAAACTCAGGGCTTTTATCACAATTTACCAGCCTCTTACTCTGGCTCCTGCCTGAATGCTGCACAGAGTTCCACTAGACTCCATTGTTTCAAAGTGGTTGATTCACACAGTTCCCGCCAGTTTAAGAGATATTTTGGTAGAGGGACTGATTCCTGGAGCTTCTTACTCTGCCATCTTCCCACAATCCTCTGAGCCAGCTTCTGTTCTGTTCTTCTGTTTGCTTTCTGTTCTGAGCAAACGTTCTGCTTTGATGCCTCTGAGCTGTTTGGATGCTGTCCAGGGAACTGCTCACCTGATATTTAAACCTGTTTTTTATGTCCCCTAAATAAACCAGACCTACATACAAAGACATGCAAATGGCTCAGATATGATTTCCCCCCATCACTGTATGTAATAAATTTGGCCTCCTTCCTACATTTAATTGGTCACCAAGATGCAGTGATCCATTTCTTACATGTCTGAGAGCCACCACCTTCTCTTCCTCCCCGGCTTTGGTGTGTCTTCCCTGGGGTTGTCTTGACAACCTCTCACTATGCCTTCCATCAGTTTATCCTCCCTACTTCCTCTGGTCTCTTCCTTAAAAGAAAGAATGAATAACCTAAGTCTCTCATTGAAAATTCTCTTGGCTAAAATTTAAATTCTTTTAGACACTCTTTGCCTAAAGCAGGTGTATGAGTCTCCTATTGTTGCTGTAACAAATTATTACAAACTGTATGGTTTAAAACTATACAAGCATATTAGCTTACAGTTTCAGAGGTTAGATGTCCAAAAAAAATCTTATGGGACTAAAATCAAGATGTTGGCAGGACCACATTACTTCTGAAGGCTCTAGGGGAGAATCTGTTTTCTTGCCTTTTCTAGCTTCTACAGGCCACCTGCATTCCTTGGCTTGTGAGACCCCTTCCTCCATCTTCAAAGTTAGCAATTGCCTCTCTCTGACCTCTGCCTGCACTGTCATATCTCCTTCTCTGACTGACCCTTCTGCCTATCTCTTATAAGGACCCTTGTTTCCACTGGACCCACCTGGACAATCCAGCGTACTCTTCTCACCTTAAATCTTTAACTTAATCACATCTGCAGAGTAATATATTCACAGGTTCCAGGGATTAGGATGTGGACATCTTTGGAGGTCCCAAATTAAGGGTCAGCAAACTTTTCTGTAAAGGGTCAGATAGTAAATGGTTTAGGTTTTGCGGCCCATATAGTCTGTCACAAGGATCGGCTGCATAAATTTTTGGGCCCAGAGCAAAACAAAAATATGGGGCCTCTTATTCATAAATTATTAAGAATTTCAAAACAGTGACAATAGAAGTGTATGGCCCTGTAAGACTGCACAGGTTCCATATCCACAAATCCAGCCCTGCCTATGGCAGTTACTCAATTCTGCCTCTACCTTATAGCTAAAAAGTAGCCACAGGCAATACGTGAACATCAGGCATGGCTGTGTGCCAATAAAATTTTATTCATGGACACTGTAATTTCTATTTCATGTAATTAAAAAAAAAACAAAAAAACATTACTTTTAAATAATTCCAAACTTAGGGGAAAGTTGAAAAAATAATATTCAAAAACAATACAGAAAACTGTAAGACACCCCCTCCCCTGAAAACCAGATTTACCAACTTTTAACAGTTTTCCACATTTGTTACAGTTATATAATTCTATCAGTGATCTAGTTCTCTCTCTATCCTCTATCCATCTATCCATTTTTCTATCTATCTTTCAAACATTTCAGAGATGTAGATATCATGCTCCTTGAACACTGAATACTGCCATGCATATTTCCTAAGAACAAAGATATTCACTTATATAACCACCTTAAGTACAATGATCAAGTTCAAGAAACTTAACATTGATAGAAAGCTTACAGTCCAGGAAGCGGGAGTGCCTCAGTCAATAGAGCCCCCGTTTACCATATGGGAGGCCCCGGGTTCGCTTCCCAGGGCCTCCTTGTGAGGGCAGGCCGGCCCGTGCAGCCTAGTGGGCTGATGCAGCAAGCCCTCACAACAGGAAGCGGGTGTGGCTCAACCGATAGAGCCCCCGTTTACCATGTGTGAGTCCCCGGGTTCGCTTCCCAGGGCCTCCTTGTGAGGGCAGGTCGGTCCACGCGGCGCGAGGGGCTGGTGCAGCGGGACCTCACAGCAAGGGGAAGATAAGCAGACACGGAGAAGACACACAGCAAATGGACACAGCAAGCACAAGCAGCAAGGGGGGGATAAATAAATAAATAAAAAAGAAAGCTTACAGTCCATATTCTAAGTTTTTCATATGGTCCAATAATGTTCTTTTGGGCCTTTTTTCCTCCATTATTAGATCCAGTCTGGGATCATGTATTGTATTTGTCATTTTCTCTTTAGTGTGTGTCTCTCTCTCCCTGGTAATCTATATACAACATAAAATTTCCCACCTCACCCACTCCCAAGGAAACAATTCCCAATGATGTGCTACCATCACTACCTTCCATTACCAAAACATTTCCATCATCACAAGCAGAAATCCTGCACCCGTTATATTTCATGTAATTTTCACACATCACAAAATATTATTCTTGCTTTGATTTTTTTTTTAACCATTAAAAAATGTGAAAATCATACTTCGCTCATGGGCCGTACAAAAGTAGATGATGAGCTAAAATGGTATGTAGTTTGCCAACTCCAGGTCTTCAGACTTTAATCCTAACTTCTCTACCTGACCCCCCCAGGGCCCTTCACAGCCACAGGTGTATATCGTTCCAGTCTCATCTGGCCATCCTCTTCCCTCACAACCTGCATCCCAGCACCTGCAACATCTCCCTGCTCAAGAGCAGGGACCCAGGCTGAATCATTTTTATGTCTCCTAACCTGACAGACCCTCAATAGCTCATGCTGAAGGTATGGACCAGGACTCAGAGGAAAAGCAAGAGCAACCTGGAACCACAGTGGTTCACACGTACTGTTTCCCACCCCTAAGGACCAAAACTACACTTCTTACAGAAGGAAGAGAAGAGAAGAGAAGAGAAGAGGGAAGAGAAGAGGAGGAGGAAAAAAAAAAAGCAAGAACTTCCTCTCAAATTCAGACCATAGGGAGAAAAAAAAACACCTCTGGGATTAAGCAGACATGAGTTCAAATCCTGGTTCTGTCACTCTGCACTAGATATGTGCACTCGGGCAAGTCACTTCCCTCGCTCTTAGGACTGAGCCTCAACTCACCAGTCAACCCCAGTGGCCCACCCCTGCCAATCCCTTGAGTCTCTTCTTCTGCCAGTGTCTCTACTTCTCAGTTCTTTTGTGTGCCAGGCTCCTGCCTACCTCAGGACCTTTGTACTTACAGTTCTTTCTGCCTGAAATGTTCTGCTCCTTCTTTTTGGTAACTCATGCTTCAGCTGCAACACTTTTGACAAGAGAAGCCTTCCCTGGCCACCCTAAAATGAGGTCAGGTCCTCCTGTTACATGCTTTGCTGACGCTCTGAACCTTTGCAGATTGTAATTATTTCTGTAATTTATTATCACTATGAATAATAGCTAAGATTTAATAAGCACCTTATGCCCAGTTCTGTTCTAGAGATTCTAAGTGGGTTATATCATTTAATTCTCACAGAACCTTCATGAAGTATTATAATCATCGCAGTTTTACAGATGGAGAAACTGACTCAACAAAAAGTTTAAATAATTCGTGCAAGTTTGCATAGCTAGTAAGTGTTGGAACTTCCCTCTTAAACCTGTCTCTGCAAGTTGACTCTAAGTTCTGTGAGGGCAGATGCATGCTAAGCACCTGCACTTGGTGCATTGTGGGTGTTTAAAAAGTGCTGATGGGAAGCGGATGTGGCTCAAGCAGTTGAGCACCCCCCTACCACATGGAGGTGCCGGGTTTGCTTCCTGGTGCCTCCGAAAGAAAACGAGCAAGACTGCAAGCTGATGCGCTGAGCTGGCGTGGCGAGCTGACACAATAAGATGATGCAACAAGATGACACAACAAAGAGACACAATGAGAGACACAACTAGCAGGAGCAGAGGTGGCTCAAGCCATTGGGTGCCCCCTCCCACATGGGAGGTCCCGGGTTTGGTTCCTGGTTCCTCTTAATAAGAAGATGAGCACACAACGAACAGACACAGAGAGCAGACAGCAAGCACGAACAATGAGGCGGGGTGTGTGTGTGTGGGATAAATAATAAATAAAAATTTTTTAAAAAGGACTGATGGCCCAAAAGAAATGGCATCCCAGTGGCAATGAGCACACCTAGCAATCAGATCTTGGTTTCAATCATTTAATGCCATTCTCCAATAAATGGAACCTGGGCTCCTTGGAGAAATGGCTGATTTGAGGACCAGGGCAGGAAATAGAAAAGATGAGCCCGGAGCATCTTGCTGTTCCAAGAAGTAAAGAAGTACTCTAAAACAACAATAGAAACACCTTGATGGGGGTATGTCAGAGGGGCACAGGAGCCAACTGAAAGTGTTCCCAATGGCCAAAGTAGGAACAATGTGAGAAACAAAATAATCATGGGTTGTAACCCAAAATAAAAAATAAATATTCACAAGCCCATACTGATCTAATTAAATGGTTGAATAAATTAATACATGGCAGAGAAGGGAGAAAGCTCCCATGCAGAAGAATTCCAAATAATTTATGTAGTTCCCCCACCCAAAGGAGGGGGAACATAACTCCCCATCCCTTAAATGTGGGCTGCACATAGTGCCTTCCTTCCAAAGACACAATTAGGAAAGGACAGGGAAAAAGTAATTTCCCAGTGCAGAAACCTAACAGACACTACCTTAGCCAGGTGATCAAGGCCAACATCAATAGTCAAAAATAACGTTGACAGCATATGCTCTTGATCTGATGTGATGAGAAGGGCACTTTACTTCTGTGTTCTTCTTCCCAAGAACCTGTAATCCTGTTCTTATGAAAAACACATCATACAAATCCCAGGAGAAGGGCATCCTACAGAATCCTGACTGGTACCCCTCAAAATGGTCAAGGTCATCAAAAACAAGGACAGGCTGAGAAACTGCCACAGCCAAGAGAAGCCTAATAAGACGTGATGATTAAATGTCATGTAGGATCCTGGATGGGATTCTGATACATAAAAAGGATATGAGGGAAAACCTAAGGAAATATGAATAAATCCTGGACTTCGGTTAATAATATGTATCAATATTAATTCATTAATTATAACAAATGTATCAAATGAATCAAAGTCATTACTAATAAGGGAAACTAGGTGTGGAGTAGAAGGCAACTCTCCATCTATTAATACTACTACTACTAATGATAAAGTATTGATTTATGAATGAGGGCCTTCATTCTTCATCATGGTGACAATGATTATAGCTCCCACCTCACAGAGGTATTGCGACGATTACATGGGTGAATGCACATAAAGCATTTAGTGTGCAGTATGCACACAATACTGAACACTTGACATTGATGTATTAACTTATGCCATCCACGATGGAAGCTACTACCTTATGTAGCTATGTAAATTTAAACTAATTAAAATGAAATACAATTGGGGAGTGGATGTAGCTCAGTGGTTGAGCACCTGCTTCCCATGTACAAGGTCCTGGGTTCAATCCCCGGTACCTCCTAAAAAAGAAAGAAAAACAATTAAAAATTCAGTTCATCAGTGGCACTGGCCATATGTCAATCACCCAAAGAGCCACATGAAGTGAATGGCTGCTGAATTGGACACTGTAGATATAGAACATGCCTACCATCCCAGAAAGTTCTACTGAACATGGCCCTAAACAATGAAAAATGGAATTGTTTGCCCAATGACCTCAACTTCTTCAGGTTCTTCCTCCACTGCTGTCTTCTCACTTTGAAACCTTTCCAACTGCCTTCTTTTAAATTGCAATCCCCGCATTTCCCAATTTGCTTTTCTCCTTACCACTTTTCACCATTTGATGTAGGATCCACTTGATCTGTTTCTTTTCTGTCTCAGACCAACACAATAGCCACTGGCAACATGTGGCTCTTGAGCCCCTGAAAGATTGACAGCTGGACTTGAGATGTGCTGTGAGATTTCAGACATGAGGAGGAAAAAAAAAAAAAAAAAAG
>JAQZBX010001986.1:0-64790 GCA_029593785.1 Cabassous unicinctus | reverse complement strand
CTATTGGGCTGCGCTGGTCTAGAAGATCAGCTACTAGAAACTGAAAATGATGCATGTGGCTCATCACATCTATGGCTCGCTTACATTTCTACCGGACAGCGCACACCTAGAATGTCAGCCCAATGAAGGCAGGTATTCTTGTCTGTTCATTGCATTGCCCATACAGTAACTGGCCCACAGGAGGTGCTCAACAAAGTTTTAATGAGTGAATGTTACACTGAGCCTCTGGGAGCTCGCGTGCCCTAACAGGCAACACTGACGGAGTGCCCACCACGTCCCAGGCCCGCCTCTTCACCACACCAGATAAGGAAACTGAGGCCGGACGAGGTGACGTCAGCCCGCCCAAGGGCACGAAGAGCGGAAACGTCGGGGCAGGGATTCGAACTCGAGTCCTGTCCATGTAGTCCTGGCGCGGTGACCATTCCTACCTGGCAGGGCGGCTGCTGCGAGGCGAACAGGCTCGGAGCCCAAGACAGGCACTCAACCAGGGACGCAGCTCCTCAGCTCACCTCTCTCGGCCGGCCCATCCCTTCGCGGCCATCGCGGGCCACCCGCGGCCATCGCGGGCCACCCGCGTCCCCGCCAGCCTACGAGAACCTCCGCAGGCTACGCCGGCCGGAAGTCCCACCTTCCCCGCGCGCCCCGGGGGTCCCGCGACAGCCGCGCCGGCCAATAGGGAGCGCGCCATGGCGGGCGCCGACCAATGGGCGCGCGCGCCTGGGGGGCGTGTCCGGGCCGCGGGCCGGAGCGGGTCGTGCGCGCTGAGGAGGAGCCGCCGCCGCCGTCGCCGTCGCCGCCGCCGCCGCTACCGAGGCCGAGCGGAGCCGTTAGCGCCTCGCCGCCGCCGCCCGCCCGTCCCGGAGCACCCCCGGGCCCGCCCGCCCGCGTCCAGGTGAGACGGGAGCCTTAGGCGGCGCCCGGCGGGGTAGGCCGCGCCAGGCCTGAGCTCGCCTGACCGGGCCGCGGGCGTCCGCGGGCCTGCACCGGCCGAGGGCCAGGCCGCGCCAGGCCGGGAGGGGACGCGCGCGGGCCGCGGGGAGCGGGGGCTGGCTGGTGTGGGCGCCGGCGACAGGCCCTGGGCCGGATTCCTCGGCCGCCGCGAGGGGAACACGGCGTGGGCGCGCGCCTGGCGGCCGGGGCTAGCGCTTGGTCCCTGGGCCCCGGCGGTCTTGGGGCCCGGGATCCGGGGGCGGAAGCGTGAAGCCAGAGACCCGGGAGTGGGGTGAGCGCCGTCTGCGCGCAGAGGTCACGGCCCACGGGCTCGCTCCCCCGGGAAATCCTACAGATTCTTTTGTGGTCGTTGTCAGGGGACCGCGGCCGATCTGGAGTCCTTTTCGAAGTGTGCAAACCCTTCAGTATATATAGGAGTCCTAGAAAAATATTTATTTTTGGGCGCCATCTCTAACAAAGCTGTTTATGGGGCGTGGGACGTTCGGATTTGTAAAATATGTGTGTGTTGAAAACACAAACTGCACGCAGTTGAACAATGGGGGATGGATGCTTTTCCTTCCTTTTCCGGTGTCCTCTGCTGCTAGGTTTGTTAAAATGGGTCTGAGACCTACTGTGTGGGGAAGAACTTATGCATGTGCTTCGCCTGGAGAGACAGAGCGAGCCCCCATTACGGAAAGTATTCAAGTGGGAGCCGGGTGGCCAATGCTTCACAATTGGGAACACGGGGACCATGATGGGACTAGAGAAGGGTTGCTCAGCTTTGGAAATTACTGACATTTTGGGCCCAATAAGTCTTCGTTGTGGGGGTCCGTCCTGTGCATTGTAGGATGTTTAGCAGTGCCCATGGCCTCTTCTCACCAGAAGCCAGTAGCATCTCCTTCCCTACCCTACCCCCACCCCACCCCCAATCATGAGGATCAAATATGTCTCCAGACGTTGCCAAAAGTCCCCTGGGGGGGGGTGCGGGGGAACAAAATCGCCCCCACCTCCAGAATGAGAACCACTGGACTAGATGATCTTCCACAGAGTCCCTCCAGCCCCATCCTTCACTGACTCCCCAGGAGCCAAGGCTCCCAAGACCGCAGACAAACTCGTGGGGGTCTTATCTTCCTTATCTGTAAATTGGAGAGGATGCAGATTTAAGTAAATGGTCTGGGAAGCCAGACTGATTGTCCATGGCCTTTGCATGATGGACACTGAATAAGTAATGCTGCAAATACTTTCCAGTATTTATTGAGAACTTATTTTTGCTTGACACTTCACAGATACTTATTCCCAACCCTTGATATAGGTACTGTTTTAATTTCCATTTTATACACGAAGAAACTGATGCAGAGGTGGGTCAGTTGATGATGGCCAAACTCACTCAGTTAGGCGACAGCTGGGATTTTAAGTCAGGCCTTCAGACTCACAAGCCCTTACTCTTAACCACAGGGTTTTACGGCTCTTATAGTCACAGGGGTCCGGGTCCAGGAGACCAAGAGACAGTTTTTCAAGGAATTCCATTCAGTTGTCATTGAGCATCTGCTGTGTGCAAAGCTCTGAGCTGTGTTCTGTTAAAAAATTCTGCTGCCTCAAGGTTCATGAAGAGGCTGAGATATATGAACATCTCAAAATGTGGAAGGAAATAAAAAAAAATTTTTTTGAGGTACCAGGGATTGAACCCAGGACCTCATACATGGGAAGCAAGTGCTCAACCACTGAGCTACATCCACTCCCCAATGAGAGTTGTTTTTTTTCGTTTGTTTTTGTTTTTAGGAGGTACCTGGGGATTGAACCCGGGACCTCGTAAATGGGAAGCAGGTGCACAACAACTTGAGCTACATCCACTCCCCAGTACTATCTTTCTGATGTTGGCTTTATCACCTCTCTCACTCTGACCTGCTTCCTATCTCTGGTCTCTTACCACATCCAGCAAGAGTTGTTTTTTTTAAGACAAGGATCTGATCATGGGGATGGGGGGTGGTGAGGAGGAGGACTGACAATAACGACAACTGACCTCTTTGGGTGGCTCTCAAGATCAAGTCAGAAGCCCTCAACTTGGGATTCCAGGTCTTTCATACTCTTAACGCTCCCTTCTCTTCTGACCTCATCTGCACACAAGTCCCCAACTCTGGGCCTCTCTTCCTGTTGCTCTCCCTGCCTCGAATGCTGTTCTCTTCCACCTGGAGATCTCTTCCTTATGCTGCATGACCCATCTCAGAGCTCACTCACTGCTTTAAGCCATCTTCCACACCTACCCTTCCTCCTCCCCGACTAGAATTAAATGTTCCCTAATTTGTGCCCCCATCCCATTCAGTTTTTATTGAATCAGATTAAATGCTGGTGAGAGAAGTGCAGTTACTGCATTTCAGCCCTAGATGGCAACAGTGAAGCAGTGAGGCCCAGCTAAGGCCTCAGGTCAGGGGAAGACCCAAGGAAACCAGCCTGTAGAAGGGAAGTGAATCTTGCTTCCCTCCTTGACCTAATTCTCCCTGATCTGCTGCTGTGTCCTAGGCCCTGTACTAGGTTCTGGGGAGGCAGCAGTATATACAATGTGTGCAGAGATCATTTCAGTTTGCTCTAGTGAATGTAGTGGTAAGTTACACACCAGCTGATAGGGAAGCACAGAAAAGGGCATTGTGATCAGAGATTTGGTGCACAAAAACAGATGGCAGAAGGCTTCCTGGCGGAGGCGAGGCATGAGGGCTGAGGCAGAGTTAGCCAAAATGGTTCTAAAATGAGGCATGATTTTTCAGGGTGAAGGAACGGTGTGACTAAAGGCCTGGAAGTGGGAACATCTCGGTTTGTTCAGGGAATCACGTGGGGTGTGGTGATTGAGGGGCAAGAAGGGTGAAAGTGAGTAGAGATAAAGTGAGAGGGATGGGTCAGGCCTAGTTGTGTAGGGCCCCCATGCCTGTCGTCTAGAGTTATCTTGCAGGCTGGGCCACGGGTGGCTATTGAATAGTTTTAGTCTGCAGAGTGGGGGGAGTCTTATTTACATCCTGGTGGAAGAGTTGGAGGGGGATAAAGCTGAAGGCCAGAAAACCAGTTAGGAGGGATTGCTTTCCTTAGGTAACAAAAGTCGAGAAGATACCCAGGGCTGTATCGGTAGGGAAAGAGAGGGGTTTGAGACAAAGATATGGGACTAAGTAGGTACTTAGTGGTGGCAGGTGAGTGTCCACAGAAGAATAGTGCTGGATGGCTCCTGGGTCTCTGCTGGGTAGATGAGCAAGGGTCACTAGATGAAACAGGCCAGAGAAAGAGCGTTGTAGTATGTGGCCATCGACAAGAAAGCAAAGGCCTAGAGTTCAGTGCGTTTCCTGTTAGGATGCATGCACCTTGACACACAGATGAGGGAGGTGGGAAGGCAGCAAAAGACAGCATCTGGGTCTGTCTGTGTGTGGCCGGCTCACTTAGATTACTTAGTACATCTCCACTCAATCCAGAACCTCAGTGGGAGGGAATTGGCAAAATCAGTGATCACATTTTTATAGATTGGAAAAATCAAACTTAATTGCTTATTTATTGTCATGGGAAATAAATGTAGAAGAAATTGTCTCCTCAAGGAATCTGCATTCCAAATTGGGGAGATAAGGTATGGATGTGTTGAAGAACAAAATAATGATGTAGCAGGGCAGGGTGTGACAGCATCTAGAGAGTGTTGAAAGAAATGATTGTCCATTGCTTGGTTTTTGTTTTCATGAAAGAGGTGGTGCTCGAACTTTTCCTTGCACTCGATCAGAGAGCAGTGGGGAGGGTTGTCCAATTGCAGCAAACAGCCTGGGTGAATGACAGAGGGAGAGGAAAGCACAAGAAGCTCTGGAGGTGCCAGTGGACTGGTTTGGCCAGGCAGAGGGTCTGAAAAGTGAATTTGGAGATTAATCTAGCTCAGAAGTGGCTGGTTCCAGCCATCCATCAAAGAGATGTTTATGACAGAGGAGGGATTCACAGGAGAAGGAACAACCCAGAACCAGCAAGACTAATGTCACCATAAACAGAAAGGAGGAGATAGGGAAGAGGGGTGATTTGGAGGGAAAAGATGAGGTTGGGTTGAAAGATGCCAAATTCGAAATAATTGTGTGGCAAGAGGTAACGAGCATAACTATGTGATTATACCAAATACCCTTGATTGTACACTTTGGATGAATTGTTTACTTTATTAATATGTATCAAATTGATTTGTTAAAAAAATAAATAAAATATAGCATTAAAAAAAATAAAAGAGATGACTAGGACCTGAACAAGGAAGGACAGTGGCAGAGAGATGAGGGGAGAGTTAGAGAAAGAAATATCTCAGATATAAAACTAGCAGAACTTGGTTTTGGGGGTGGCGAGAGGCAGCTGGGGGGACAGGTATGGATGAGCCACCAAGTGAAGTAATTTAGAGGGAGGAGGAGGTTTGAAGAGAGAGGGTAAGGACAAGGGGAGAGGACATGAGAATATTTGCAGCCTGGGGCAGAGAAGTCCTGGAAACACATATGCTCACCTTGATTTTATTGAGGAAGTCGGAAGCAGGATCTCTCTCAACCAAGAGTCGGGATGGGATGTGAATGAGGTTCACCTTGCTAGTGAACAAATCACTAGCTGATTGGTCCAAAGTTCTGTATGCAGGTTATTCCACCCACGTGGCAACTGTGAATCCTGTGGATCGTGGCTGGTATAACCAAACTGCAGCCCATTAGAAGTGGCATCAAAGATGTGGGAAAGGATTGAGGTTCCTTTGTAGACCCAGTGGTCCTGGAAGGACCATGCATCAGAACTGCTGGGCATTGTGAAGCAGGTGGGGGCATCCCCATTTTACAGACAGGAAACTGACACTCAGGCAAGGTAGTGGCTTATCCAGAAAAATTCAGCTGATCAGCGGGAGAATTAGTATCGGATCTCAGGTTTGCTGGACTCCAGAGCCTGTGGAGTTTTCCTGCTATGCCACATTGCTTTGCAGTTCTGAGCAAGAGCCCTGGAGTGGCATGGGCCAGCCAGAAAAAAAATCCTGGACTCCTAGGCAAGACCGTGGAGCTGACCAGGTCCCTGGAACCTGGCCTGCACCTGCTCAGCTTCTCTCTCAGCCTTCTCTGCCTGGCCATAGGGAATTGTGAGGACTTAGCTCAGTGGCTCTCCCCTCCCTGGGCCATGGGAAAAGGAGTGGAAGAAGTGTGCATTGTGTAAACTGCCCACCTCCCATAGCTAGTATAATTGGGTCAAGTGGTGCGGTCAGCTTTTTTCTGGCACCAGAGCCTTTCCTGGGTGACCTTTTATTCCTAAGACATACCTTGGAGAAGGCAGAATTTGACATCTGGAAAGGACCCTAGAGATGATTGAGTCAAAGCCCTGTCATATGATGTATGAAGTGCAGGGTTGAGCCTGAGGATATATTTGACTGTTCTAGTTTTGTTCTGGCTCAAGCAGTTTAGAAAGCATACTCTGTAACTATAAAGTGAGACTGATTCTGATGCACGCCTTATGGAAACCAGTCTTGCTGCTTCACGTATGTATGCACACATCTCCCCTTTGTATGTAATAAGTGTGCGACAATGTCGACAACTTTGCTGAAGTCACACAGGCAACCAGGATTGTTTAAAATAGTGTGAGGGAGCTGAAAACCCTCAAGAGATCATGCATATCGGATTTCTCCAGATATGTCTAGTTTCTGGAAACATTTCCAAATTAGCAGGGATCAAAGTTTCCCTTCTTGCTCTCTGCAATTGACTCTGATTTAGTCAGAGGTGGTGCTTATTGATCCTAAAAAAAGTAAGATCCTGAATGTGTTAATAGAATGTCAGGACATCTATCCATGCTTCCTTCACATAAAAGAAATACAGCAAATGCACATGATTCTGGGGTGAGTCTGAGACTCTGCGCCTTCTCTTCTACTGTGTGTGCCCTGTGTTAACACACCCTGACTGGGGACCCTGGGGTGCCAATGTAGCCTTGGCCCTCCAGGCCTTCAAGGCTCTTGGCCACTGCATCTGGAAAAGCATTTCATTACAAGTCAGAGTGATCAGTGCAGTAATAAAGGTTTGCTCCCACTGGGAGCTAGAACAACCCATTGTCATGGGGAAGGTGACTTTTTTTAAAGACGGTGGAGAGGTGAGGGAGAGGGAGGGGCTTCCATGTGAAACAAAGGTACCGAGATATGAAGGTCTGTGGCGGGTTTGGGGAGAAGCTAGTGTGAGAGGAGTGTTAAGGTGCAGGGAAGGACGCTGGGGAAGCACGTGGGGATGCAGGGATGCAGGGCTCTGTGTTTCTTCCTTGGGAGACTGTTCTCTAGTGACCGCTCAATGGCTGGCCTCTCCATTTTTTCACAGGGTGGCCATGAGTGAAATAGTGTGTCCTCTGAGCTTGTGGGTGGTGAGGCCACTGATAGGGAAAGCCGGCAGAGAGGATCAGCCTGATGGGGAGAGCTGTGCTGAGCAGGTGATGGGCTGGCCAGCTGAAAGAGGGGCAGGGGCAACTACGACTTGGGCGTCATTGGTTGTTAGGCGGTGATAAAGGTCCAGTTGTGGTTGGAGCTTGTGGGGATGGAAGCTGGTCCACACTTAGCAGTGTGAGTTCGGGAAGTCAAGGGAAGGGACCTGGTGAGCAAGGCAGAGTGGCCCCAAAGCACGGTCCTGTGGGGTTTGCTTTCTCCCGGGTTGCCAGTTTACCCAGCATCAAGAAGGCAGCCTGTAGGGCTCAGCCTTCAACGGGGTATGTCAGGAGGAGCAAGCATGCTGTGGAAAGGGGCAGCAATTTTTAAAAATTCACTTTTTAATTTGCACCTGGTAAAATTCACTTTTTTGCATACAGTTGTTCTTCGAGTTTTGTCAAATGCGCAGAGCTGTGGAACCACCACCGCAAGCAAGATAAACCGAACACTTCCATTGCCCAAAAAAAAAAAAATTCCATCAGCTCTTCCCCTTACTCTTCCTCCATGTCAACCACTGATCTGTTCTCTGTCCCCATAATTTTGCCTTGTGCAGAATGTCATATAAATGTAGTTACACAATTGGTTGCCTTTTGAGTCTGGTTTCTTTCACGCAACAAAATGTATTCAAGATTCATCAAAGTTGCATAAATCAGTACTACCTTTTTATTGCTAAGTAGTATTCTATTATATGGTATGCCACAGTTTATCCCTTAACAGGTTTGAAGGACATTTGAGTTGTTCCAGTTTGGGGGCAATTATGAATAAAGCTACTGTAAACATTTGCATGTAGTTTTTTGTATGAACATAGGCTTTTGTTTCTCTTAGGGTACATACTAGAAGTGGGGTTGCTGGATCATAT
Organism: Cabassous unicinctus; assembly: GCA_029593785.1. Lineage (NCBI taxonomy): Eukaryota > Metazoa > Chordata > Mammalia > Cingulata > Chlamyphoridae > Cabassous > Cabassous unicinctus. The sequence goes on along the minus strand of JAQZBX010001986.1, from coordinate 56,592 downwards.
GGTAATTGTATGTTTAATTATATAAGACACTGCCAGTCTGGTTTTCAAAGTGGCTGTAACATTTTTTGCTTTCCCACCAGCAGTGTATGCATGTTCTGTTTTGCCACATCCTTACCAGACTTGGTATTGTCTGTTTTTTGTTTGATTTGGGCTTTGACATTCTAATAGGCAGCTAGTGGTATGTGGTTTTCATTTGCATTTCCCTGATGGCCGATGATGTCGGGCATCTTTGCATATATTTATTTGCCATTCATATATCTTCTTTGGTACAGCGTTTGAATCTTTTGCCATTTTTTAAATTGGGTTGTATTGAGAGGTTGTTAAATTTGTTGTTTGTTTTTAATGTATTCTGGATACAAGTCCCTTTTCAGATATATGATTTACAAATATTTTCTCCCAGTCTAGCTTTTAATTCTCTGTCTTTGGCAGAACAAGTTGTTTATTTTGTTTCAGTTTTTTGTTTTATGGATTGGGCTTTAGGCATCATATCTAAGAAATCTTTGCCTAACTCAACGTCACAAAAATTTTTGTACTGGAAATTTTGTATTTTTTCGTTTTAGAACAGGGGTCACCAAACTTTTTCTGTAAAGGGCCAGATGGTAAATATTTTAGGCTTTGCAGCCACACGGTTTCCGTTACGCTACTCAACTCTGTCATTGTAGCACAGAAACAGCCATAGATAACACATAAACAAATGAGAGTGACTGTAGCTCCAATAAAATTTTATTTATAAAAACAGGGGGCAGGCTGAATTTGGCCCTCAAGTCAAACAGATTTGCTGACCTGTTTTAAAAGGGTTCACATTTTACCAGACACAGAGGACAACCCACTCTGGATAAGAATGGGGTAATCGTTATCCAAGTCATCATCAATGAAAGCAAGATGCAGGAGAAGGCAGAAGAGTAGATGCTTAACTCTTAGGGAAAAAAAGATGAAAAAAGAGGAAGGAAGAAGAGAACTGTTTACATTATATTTTGAGCAAACTTCAGTATGCGTTTTAGTTTCTCAAAATTAACACTTGCACTTTGGTTCAGGCTTCAGCAAATATTTTTGTTGGCTTGATTTTAATTAATGATCTATTTTAAAGTCTCATGGTTACAGATGGTTGGTTTAACAGAGTCGTGGAGTGTTTCATGATTAAACTCTTCAATGCTGGTGATCTCAGGCTTTCTTCTGAAAATTGGTATTTAGTTAGCCATCCTCCATCAATGTGTTTAAATTTATGCCCAGTTTTTTATTTTTACAAGCTGTGGTTGGGAGCGGATGTGGCTCAAGCAATTGAGTGTCCACCTCCCACATGGAAGGTCCTGGGTTTGGTTCCTGGTGCCTCCTAAAGAAGACAAACAAACAACAAGCAGACAACAAGCAAAACAACAAGCAAAAACAAAAATGAGCAGGGAGTGGATGTAGCTCAACCAGTTGAGCATCTGCCTCCCACATGAGTTTGTACTGCCTCACACTTTTTATCAACTGTGTGTGAAGGTGTTTTTTTCTCCTACCTGCACTGGATTTTATCCACCTTAATTTTATTCCATTGGATAGGCAGAAAGTGGCATCTTTACATTTTCCTCATTATTCTTGAGGTTGAACTTCTTTTCATGGTTTTAGTAACCATTTGAATTGCCAGCATCTTTACACTGCAGCTCATAATTGTAAGCTACTCTGTGGTGATGTGTTAACTTTAAATGAACTTGTAGATGTTCTGAGTCAGGGTTTCTTAACTTTAGCAGTACTGACATTTAGTGGTCAGGGAGTTCTTTGTCACAGGGGCTGTCAAGTCCTTGCAGGATAATTAATAGCATCCCTGGCCTCTACCTACTAGATATCAGTGGCACACACACATTGGTGACAACCAAAAGTGTCTCCATATAGTGCCCAGTGTCCCTGGGAAACAAAATTTTCTGGGGTGAGAACCACCAATCTAAATAATACAGAACAAATTTTCCCTCAGACTGCTGCTTGTCTTTTAACTTTGCTTTTGATGCCTTTTGCCATGCAGAAGTTTTTAATTTTATGAAGTCAGACTTCCCAATCTTTCCTTTTATGGCTTTTGATGCTAATCTACTTTATAAAGAACAGAGTGCATAGAACATTTTCAAATGAGTAAGAGAAACACCAAGAAATTACACACGTGTTGCACATTGTCTATGATCTGAAGCAAGTTAGAGAGTAAAAGGGTTGGGACAACCTAAAACATTTCTAAAAGGGAAAAAGAAGCCATACATAATTACTCTCAGCATTTATTCAGGGGATAGGTGTGAAACCTCTGCAGAAGAGATGTATTCAGATGTTTTTGGAACCACCAGCAAGGCTATTTTTAAAGAAGACTGAGTGTTCATGACACTGGCATTAGGTTTTTAAGCATCAAATCAGAGCAGTAGGGACAATGATCTGGAGAAAAGGGTAGATTGCCCGCTGAGACCTCCAAGCTGGTGGTAGAAGGAACTTTTTTTCACAGAGGACATTTCAGACCATGGACGTAAAGCATAGTTAGAGCCAAGCAGATGGGGCCTCTTAGACTAGGCAATACCCATGAGCAAACCCATTGTCTGTTGTATTTTGAGAACTGCATTCTTGATGCTCTCGGCTGCACTGATCGGACTCTTCTCTGAAGCCATCACTGTGCTCTGATACACAGTCACTAAAAAGTAAAGACATGTGCAGGCCACTCAAGGAATTCCAAAGCCTGCAAGCATTAAAGACCCAGTTCTCCAAACTGGCAGAAAAATACTAACCTCTTTCCTGGCTCAATCGCTATGTCTTTTGAGATAAAGAAGCACAAAGGATTGGGTGGGACGGCCCTGTCTGCCAGCTAGATAACACACAGGTTGTGTGGGATTGAGGTGCTAGGGCACACCTTACTGGCTCCTCAGTCTCCAGCTAAAATCAGTAGTGTACATGGAGATGAGAGAAAGCCATAAGAAAGGTTAGGAAAGTCCTTGGGAGACAAACCAAGCTCTTTTAAGGAAGCTTCGGTGCTGGAATTGTTTGTAGGTTTCTGTGAATCTGCTTCCTCTTAGTGGAAACAGTTGAACTCATAGTTTTTAAAACTTTCTAAGTACAGATGCAGCTTTGAGTTTTGCCTTCATATACTGCAATATGAACGTTTAAAATTGACTTTTTTTTTCTTTGCAGATTAAAAAAAAAATACAATGTCTAATGGTTATGAAGACCACATGGCCGAAGACTGCAGGGATGATATTGGGAGAACAAATTTAATTGTCAACTACCTCCCTCAGAACATGACCCAGGATGAGCTACGAAGTCTGTTCAGCAGTATTGGTGAAGTCGAATCTGCAAAACTTATTCGGGATAAAGTAGCAGGTAAAGAAACTGTGACAATCTTGTAAAAAAGTGTATTCATGGCCATCTCACTAAGCAGTCTATTCTTGGTATGGGTGAGCCATTCAGTTCTCAAAGCCTCAGTGTCCCCACCTATCCAGCGGGAGCAATGGTTCTTACGTCAAAGGGGGTTTGCAGAGGGCCCGGTGCCTACCTGGTGAAGTCCTGCATCTACAGGAAGCCCTCCATTCTGGGAGCATGGTTTCAGGGACTATGGAGAAATGATGGAAAGATCAAGTGCTGCAAAGCCCTTCTTACTTTCTTTTCTCCCCAGGAAGGAGTGTTGTTCTGATGAGCTCTTGTCTTCTTCCTCCTCTTCCTCTCTGCTCTGCTTTGGCAGGTGGGCCATCCTCTCAGGGTTGTGGAGCTCTGATTCGCTACACTGAAAACTAAAGATTTATTTTACTTTTTATCCATTTTTAACCCCCCTCCCCCCGTTTTTGCTGTTTTTGTGTCCATTCGCTGGGCACTTCTCTGTTTCCTGACGTCTTTTCTCATCCGTCTCCTCCTGTCTTCACTGGGATTCAAACCTGGGAACCTCCAATGTGGGAGAGAGGTGTTCTGCCACCTGCGCCACCTCTGTTCCTGGTTTTTTTCTGCAGGTCTCGTCTTGGCTTTCCCTTTGTGTCACTCTCCTGTTACGTCACCATCTTGCTGCGTGGCTCAGCGGGGCCTGGCGGCGCTCCTGCACGCGGGGCCTCATAGCCCGCATGCCTTCTATATTTTCTTTAATTTTACCGGGAGGTCCCGGGGATCGAACCCAGGTCCCTCCATATGGGAGACGGACGCCCAACCATTTGAGCCACATCTGCCCCCAAAACTATTTTATTATAGAAAATTTCAGGTGTACATAAAAACAGAGAGAATAATATATTGAACCCCACATGCCCTTTGTCCTTCTTCATCAGCTTCAACGTTTTGCCAGTAATGTGAAGATACCCATCCCTAGGATTATCCCTGCAGAAGGTGTCTGACTGCTGGGCAGAGCTACTACTGTACAGGAATTATGTCATCAGATTAGGGGCATTGGACCCAAAATCCTTCTAATTGTAAGGCCCCTTCCAACTCTGAGATTTTGTGATTTAATAAATGTCTTCCAAATAGGAACTTTAGATAGCATACAGAATTGAGCAATGTTAGAATGTTCTAGAAGCCACTGTCTCTCCTCTTCCAGGAGACCATCCTAAATGAGAGTCCTTTTAAAATTTGCCTGTACTGCTATCAAGTCTTTCCTTTTCTCCTTTAACGTTTTGGTGGAAGGGTTTTTCAGCTCTGTTGATATTTCTGAGCACCAAGAGTGCAATTTTGCAAGAATTCTCAGGTACCGGACTTCTTTGTCTGTTCCTTTATTGTGGTTTCCAAAGGAATGTTAGCTATGTTAATAGAAACACCTAGACTTGGGGAGATGAGTCTGGAGTGAACTGGTTTTGAGAACTGGTAAAAGGAACAAATGTGTAATTTGGAAGTTTTTTCAGTTCAAAGATAAGCTTTATCTTATCTTTGGGAAATAGTGTAATGTACTAAATAAAAACTCAGGAGTTGTGGAGTAGATGGACATGGGCTCAAATTTCAGCTCAGCATCTTGCTAGTACTTTACATTGAATGAAAGTAACTTTATGAAAACTTACCATATTATCACTTTTCTTCTCTTGCCACCAGAGTATGAAAACTTCCCCTATGGCCAGTTCCTAGGCCATGGCCTTAAATTTCACTGCCCTTTTATCCTTTTTTGTTACACCAATCTGGCAGAACCCAAGTGGTGAAGCCAGCGGATCTGTGGAACTTCCTCCATTCTGAGAGCATGGTTTCAGAGTCTCTGGAGCAGACAGCACACTGTCAAATCAGATCACTAACCTAACTCAGTTCTCAACCTGGGGTTTCCCCACTCTGCACAGCTGCTTTTTCAACACAGTTCCCCTCCTCAGGTCTCAGACCATCCCTTCATGCGCAGCTGATAACTCCCTCCTGTTTCACAGCAAAAATAACAGCCACCTCTGCCCTGGCTCCATTCCTTGGGATCCCTGGCTTCCCAGGAAGCTGCGGCTGTACCCACTTCACCAGCTCTCTCCAGGACCGCCCCATCAGCATTCAAACATGCCCTGGTCTTACTGTCTTAAAGAATCCTCTCTATATTCCTTGAATTTCTCTAGCTCCAGGTTTTCCTACCTCAGCACTCAGTAGATATTTGGGGCTGGATAACTCTTGTGGGGGGCCTTCCTGTATATTATAGCATGTTGAGCAGCATCCCTGGCCTCTGTCCACTCACTGCCTGTAGCATCCCCTGAACTGTGACCACCGGAAATATTCCCAGACATTGCCAAGTGTCCCCTGAGGGGCAGAATCACCCCTGGCAGAGTCCTACTCTAGCAGTTGCCCATCCTCTCTTTCCATTCACACAGCTGTCAAATTCACTGTCTACTTCCTTCTAGGCGCATCCTCTTCCCTTGGCTTTCATGAACCACATAGCTTTCTACCTACCCCTGAAGCCACTCGACACTCTCACAGCTCCTCATTCTCTAGCCCTTTCCTTTTTCCCAAGCCCACACTTTGGGTGGGCAGAGTTAACTCTCGGCTTAAATTTACCATCAGTCTGCCATCTTTCTAAGCCAGAAAGTTCTCCTGACCGCCAAACCCCTCAGCACTTAAATTCAGTGTATTCCAAACTAACCTTGCAATCTCCTTGCACACATGCTCCTTATTTCCCAGTGTCCCCATCTCCCCACATGGTACCACTGTCCCCTCAGTGGCTCTGGTAAGAAATTTGAGTGACCTTGTTCATGTATCCCTGGCACTTGTCCTTCTGGATACTTCTTCAGTCCATCTCCTATCCTCCATTTCTCCTGCCAACTTCCTAGACCAGAACACCACAGTCTTTTGCCTGCACTGCTGCACTTGCCTCTTAACTGGCCACCCTGCACCCACTCTTGCTCCCTGCGGACCCTTCTCCTCACTGCAGCAGAGGGATCTTTTTTTTTTTTTTAAATCAATGTTATTGATACATATTAATAAAGCATACAATTCATCCAAAGTGTACAGTAAGTGGTATTTGGTATAATCACATAGTTGTGCATTCATTACTTAAGTCATTAGGGTATTTTCATTATTTCAATAATAGTAATAAAAAACAAGAAAATTGTTCACCTCTCAATCTTTCTGTTTCCCCTACTGTACATAGTTGCTACTTCTGGCTGTTCTTGCACAATTATTAAGCAGTTTTATTGAAATATATTTACATACCATATGATCTATCCAAAGTGTATAATCAGTGGCTTTTAGTATAATCACAATGTTGTGCATTCATCAGCACAAAAAATTTTAGAACAATTTCATTACTCCGGAAAGAAAAACTACATACCCCTTAGCATGCCTTTCCCAGCCCTACATAACCACTAATCAAATTTCATTTTTATAAATTGATTTATATTTATATTTTATATAAATGGAATCAGAAAATATGTTATACAATATATTTAGTTCATAGTAGTGCAGTCATACAGTATTTGTCCTCTTGTGTCTGGCTTGCTTCACTCAACATGTCCTCTAGGTTTCATCCATGTTGTCATATGCTTTACAACTTCATTTCTTCTTACAGCTGCATAGTATTCCATCATGTGAATACACCAGTTTTTTTATTCATTCATCGGTTGATGAACACCTGGGTTGTTTCCATCTTTTGGCAGTTGTGAATAACTGCTATGAACATCGGTGTGCAGATGTTTATTCCTGTCACTGCTCAGTTCTTCTGGGTATATACCCAGTAGTGGTATTGCAGGGTCATAAGGCAAATCTATATTCAACTTCATTAGGAACTGCCAAACAGTCCTCCACAGTATGTGTACCATTCTACTTTCCTATCAGCAGTGAATAAGTGTTCCTATCTCACCACATCCTGGATCTTTCAACAGTTCAAGTGTGACCCTGCCACTAACCTGCTTTAAAACCCTCAGTTTCCACACTCATTTGCTTTTGGGAGCCTTCCCTCACCTGACCCAGTCAGCGGTAGGTACTCCTTTTCTGGTCCCTGTAACAACTTGAGCAGTATGCAACATGGGACTTTCCACGCTGCACTGAAACAAGAGCTTTCTTGTCCAATAGGCCAGTAAATTTCTTGGAGGCAGGGACCTTATTAGTCTCTGTATACCTAGATATAGCCACAGTCAGTGTTTGTTGGCTGGCTGGCTGAATGGATGGATCTACAGATTGGGAGAGAAAGATCAGTGTGGAAGTTCATTGGTTCAGCAGATATTTATTGAGCACCAATACAAGCTGGGCACTGGTGACCAGGGGAAGGAGGGACAGGGTGGTGGTTAAGGATGCTGGGAATGCTTCATGTGCTTGAGTGATCTCCCTGGCCTCAAGAATCAGAATGTTTCTGGCTGGCCAGCCTCCTCCTCAGGTGTGGAGGGCATGGTGTTGCTTACTGATGCATCCGCAAACAGCATCCAGCTGAGCCACTCACTGCCTGTTTATGCAGTCCTTCCCTCTTCTTTGTCCTGGCATCTGGCCTCTCTACAAAGGGCCATCTGGCCGGTGGGACTCAGAAGGAGTCCACCTTATACCCACTTGAACTGTCTGCTAGCCACTGGGTTCCAAGCCCCCAACCCATTCACTGGACTTCGTCTTTTTACCATAGAACTCTGGTCAGGATAAAGCCCATACTTCTGCAGTTCTCAAGGACCTGTCCGCTTCCCCCCCAGCCACTCCATCCCCCACTCAGCCTCCTCTTGGGTTGGACCTAGTTGCTCACCATTTTCTCAACATGTCCTGCTCTTGAGCTCTCACAATTTTTATTACATATGCCCACTGCTGGAATGCCCTGTGTGAACCAAACAGGAAAAAAAAAGTCTAAATCACCCATAACCCCACTGCTGTTATCTTGTTGGTGCATGTCCTTCCAGACTTTTTTCTTGCCATATTCCTGGTAAGCAATCATGTACTTTTACAAAAATGTATCCTCCCCAGCACCAAAGCTTAGATAAGCTTTTCTTCCTGTATTACTGAACATTTTACCTTGTCACTAAATGTATTCCTGTCCCCGGATCACCAACGGTTACAGAGTGTTCTGTTGCATGGATGGATCCAGTTTACACCAGCACTGGTAGACAGTTGTGTTTCAGTTTTCCATATTATAAGCCACACTGAGGTAAATATCCTGGCACACATCTTTGCTTACTGGTTATTTCCGTAGAATGTCTTCATAGAAGTGAAATAGTAGTATGTACCTTCTAGAAAGCCTTTTTGTTTGTTTTTAATGTGGGAAAAATACATATACCACAAAATTTTCCATTTTAGCCATTTTTAAGCATCCATTCAATGGCATTAAGCACAATATGGTGCTACCATCACTACCTTCCATTACCAAAATTTTACTATTACCCCAAACATAAACTCCACACCCATTAAGCGATAACTCCCCATTCCCTCTGCCCTCAGCCTCTGGTACCCTCTAATCTACTTTTGTCTCTGTGAATTTGCTGATTCTAGATAACTGCATAGAAGTGGAATCATACAATATTTGTCCTTTTGTGACCTTCTGAAAGCTGTTGATACATATTGCCCACTTGTCCTCCGAAGTGGGTCTCCAGTTTTTACAGCCCTGACTCCATCCATCCCATTGGCTGGCATGATTGTCATCACTGCCAGTCTAAGTGAAAAATAACATCTGATCATTGTAATTTACCTTTTTAAATGACTGGTGAGCTGATTGTTGTTTGCATGTATTTATTGGCTGTTTATGCTGCTTCTTTTATGAAATACCCTTCTTATCCTTTGCACATTCTTTTCTTTGGGGTGTTTGCTGTTTCTTATTTATTGCATAATTCATTCATTTCTCCACCACCATGAAGACCCCCATTTCTTTCTCTCCGCCAAGTCTTCCCTTGAGCCCTGTAGACCTTTATAGAAGGAACTCACCTCTACCTACCCTCTCACATGGCAGAGGAGGGCTTTGTTTACAGGGTTCTCATCTCCCTCACCTGTGCACTGTAAGTAATTTTGAGGCTATTCCAGTTCAGAGAAGCACAAGGGGATCAAAACATTGTCTTGGGGGCGGATGTGGCTCAGATGGTTGGGCGTCCATCTCTCATGTGGAGGGACCTGGGTTCGATCCCCGGGATCTCCCGGTAAAAATAAAAATATAGAAAGCGCGTGGGCTGCCAGGCCCTGCGAGTGGATGCGCCGCCAGGCCCCGTGCACGGGTGGTATGCCGTCAGGCCCCGCAAGTGGGTGAGCCCCCAAGGCCCCATGCATAGGTGTGCTGTCAGGCCCTACCAAGCCACGCAGCAAGATGATGACGTAACAGGAGAGCGACACAAGGGAGAGCCAAGACAAGACGCGCTGAAAAACCAGGAACTAAGGAGGCGCAGGCGTTAGGACACCTCTCTCCCACATCGGAGGTTTTGAGGATCGAATCCCGGTGAAGACAGGAGGAGAAGGATGAGAAGAGAGGGCAGGAAACAGACACAGAGAATTGCCCAGTGAGTGGACACAAAAACAGCAAAAACGGGGGGAGGGGGGTAAAAATGGATAAAAGTAAAATAAATCTTTTTTTAAAAAAAAAATATTATGTCTTGGGGAGCGGATGTAGCTTAGTGGTTCAGTACCTGGGTTCAATCCCCAATACTTCCTGAAAAAAAAACAAAAAAACATTGTCTGATTGATTTGGTCCACAAACATAGAGAGAGAAATGTGTTTGGAAATGCAAGAGCATTTGACTATGCTTGCCCAAGCACATGCCTGACTGGACATAAATAGTGCAGTGCCTCCCAGAGTGCGGCCCAGGCCAGCAGCTGCTGCCACAGCACCTGGGAACTTGGAGAAATGCTGGTCTCAGGCCTTACCCAGACCCACTGGGTCACCAACTCTGGAGTGACTGAACCTCTGCACTTGAACCTGCCTAGAGGCACTGATGCCTGGAGTGGCTGAGAACCACCACCTTGTGGCCAGAAGGGGGCGCCTTTCTCGTAATGGGGGAAAGTGAGCAGGGGGAAGCCTGGCCTCTAGGACATGACTAGGCTTAAGACCTAGGGTTCTTTCTTTTTTTATCCTTCCTTCTTTCTCCCCATTCCTCCCCCCTCCTTCTCTATTACTCCTCATTCCTTTCTCTCCCTTTCTTTCCTTCATTCCCCCACCACACCACATCTCCCATCCCTGGGCTCTTTGTGGCCCCACACATACACACCTTCCTTCAGCCCACAGCATCCAGTGCTGGATCCGTCCCCTGCCCAAGTCAGCCCACACACCCCCAAACAGACCTCAGACCTCTGCTCCTTCAGGGCTGATCTTCCACCTCCCTAAGGGAAGGGGGCACAGCACCTGTTCTGCCTTCATGGTGTTGACTCTTGCTGGCTCTGCCTCTCTTGAGCAAGGGAAGCATCTGTAGGAAGTTTGGAAATGCTGAGTCTCAGGCCTTCCCTGACACCCTGAGGCCCTGGGCAAGGCAGAGCAGGTCCCTAAGGAGCTGCATCCTTAACCCGCATTTCAGCAGTCCTGGTACAGGTAACTGTGGACTCTACTTTGAGAAACAGTAACTTGCAGGCTGCTTCCCCTCCTCCCATTGGGACCACCAGGAAGTGAGGGCCTTCCACCCAGCATCTACACCATTGGAGATTGTTGGGCCAGGACTTGGCTGTGGTCACCGTGGAGACACCCAGCTCCTGCCCCCCATTGTGATTTAATTCTTCTGGGTGTGGTATGGGTGTTGATAGTTTTTTTGTTATTTTTTTTTTAACAAATCAATTTTATTAATACATATTAATAAAGCATATAATTCATCCAAAATATGCAATCAATGGTATTTTGTATAGTCACATAGTTGTGCATTCATCATCTCAATCATCATTAAAACATTTTCATTATTTCAATAATAATAAAAAAAAAAAAAAAAATTCTTCACCTCTCTCTCTCCATGCTTCCCCTGTTGTACATAGCTGCCCCTTCTGGCTCTTCTTGCACATTTATTTTTTTATTCACATACCGTATGATCTATCCAAAGCGTATAATCGATGGCTTCTAGTATAATCACAATGTTGTGTATTCATCACCACAAAAAATTTTAGAACAATTTCATTACTCCAAAAAGAAAAACTCCACACCACTTAGGAGTCCTTCCCGAGTCCTATATAACCACTAATATAATTTCTTTATAAATTGATTATAATAACATTTTATATAAATGGAAACATACAATATGTAGTACTTTGTGTCTGTTTTCTTTCACTCAGCATAATGTTATCTTTTGTCTGATATGAACATCTTGTAGTATTAACATACATTTGTTCAATTTCAGGAAAAACAGTCTTACATATGCATGGGCATGGATAGTTTTAAAAAACTCTCCAGGGAAGCAGGTGTGGCTCAATCGATAGAGCTCCCGTTTACCATATGGGAGGCCCCGGGTTCGCTTCCCAGGGCCTCCTTGTGAGGGCAGGCCGGCCTGCGCACGGTGGACTGATGCAGCAAGACCTCACAGCAGGAAGCGGGTGTGGCTCAATCGATAGAGCCCCCGTTTACCATGCGGGAGGCCCCGGGTTCGCTTCCCGGGGCCTCCTTGTGAGGGCAGGCCAGCCCGCGCGGCGCGGTGGGCTGTTGCAGCGGGACCTCACAGCAAGGGAGAGATAAGCAGACACAGAAGAAACACACAGCGAATGGACACAGCAAACACAAGCAGCAAGGAGGGGATAAATAAATAAATAAATAAATAAATAAATAAATAAATCTTTAAAAAACTCTCCAGGGGAAGCAGGTGTAGCTCAGTGGTTTGAGTGCCTGCTTCCCATGTACAAGATCCCAGGTTCAATCCCTGGTACTTTCTTAAAAAACAAACAAACAAAAAAACGGATGTAGCTCAAATGGTTGAACACCTGCTTCCCAAGTACAAAGTCTCGGGTTCGATCTCTGATACCTCATAAAAACCAAAACAAATGGGAAAAAAACACCCAACTCTCATGGAGGAGCAGATGTAGCTCAGTGGTTGAGCACCTGCTTCCCAAGTACTAGGTCCTAGGTTCAATCCCTGGTATTTTATTTATACATACATACATACATACATACATACATATATATATATATATATATATATTTTTTTTTTTTTTTTCACTCAGAAGTGTTTTGGGGAGCAGATGTAGCTCAAGTGGTTGAGTACCTGCTTCCCACATACGAGGTCCCATGTTCGATCCCTGATACCTCCTGAAAACAAAAACAAATGTGGGGGCAGGGGGTGGGAATCTCCAGGTGGTTCTAGCAACCAGCCAAGGTTGAAAAGTATGGATTTATAGTGAGAGAATGAGGAACAAGGTGCAGGGAGGGCAGGTGAAGCACTGTGGCCTCACCTAATAGGTAAAACCAGTGGCGTGACCGCGTTGTTCCTCACCCCTGCCTACCCTTCCACTGTCGCCCTGCACAAAGGGTAGAGCAGACTCAGAGGAAATAGGGCACACCCCAGGCAGGGGTCCAGTGTTGGCAAAGATCCCTTCCCACCCAATCCCAGACCCCATAAGGCCAGTCTGGCAGACTTGAACCTGTAAGTGTTGTCAAGGGCCTGCCTCCGGGGAGCTGCTCCCTAACTGCTTTGGGGAACTCCAGCCCCTTCTGGAACAGCCCCATCCCTCCCCCATCACCTATCTTCAGGTGCCCTTGGGTCTTCCATCTGCAGCCCCTCATATAAGCTGCCTTCCTCTCACACCTGAACTAGCTCACAGGTTCCCGTGGCCTCTACATTGGCTTGTGCCCAGAGGCAACCCACTCTCCAGAGTCGCCCTTGGGGCTTTCAAAGTTAAACATTTGTAGCCACCTCTCGGGCATTCCCCTGGGTACATTTTGCTCCAGCCATGCTGGCCTTCTTTCCTTTCCTGGAACACACCAGAGACAGTCCTGCCTCAGAGATTTTGCGTTTGCTCTGCTGTCCGAAACACTGTCTCTGAGCTACCCCAAGGTCTGGGTTCAAATAGTACCTCCTCAGGGACCCTCCCCCACCCTGACTACCCTAATGCGGGCCCATCCTTTTATCCCCTCTCAAAACACAAAGTCACCTTTCTTTGCAGCGCTCACACCAGCTCCAGTACAGAATTTCTTGCTGCTTTATTGTTCATCCTTTCCCAGTCTTGAGGTGTGCGTTTCGATAAGGCAGAAACCGCCCACTGATCTCCTAGGCCTGGCACAAGCCAACACCTACCAGGCGCTCGGGAAATGTGTCGTACTGGGGAGTAGGGCTACAAGAGGAGCAGAGTTGGGAGAGGAGGTGGTGGCCGTGTGAGGGGTGAATCCTTGGGTGACAGTGGCTGTCCAGGGGCTCATTGCCTTCAAGGAGGTCATCCAGGGAGAGTATTTTGCAAAGACAGGAAGCCTGTGGATGAAGCACTGGGAAGATGAGAGGGAGGGGGTACCTAGAGAGCACATGGGGCTGTTTTCACCTGGGAGAGGAAGAGGCAGCAGGGCAGAAGGTCAGTGGGGCCAGTGCTGCTGAGGGACACACATCCTAAAACTGACGGCTTTGGTGAGCGCAGTTCACCCTGGGGTTAGAGGGGGAAAACCGGAGCTTGGGCCAGGAAGAGGCCACGTTTATAAGCCAAGAGAAACCAGTTGTGGCTGAAGGCCTAGGAAAAAGGCCTGAGGCACGCTGAGGACCTTGCCGAGTCCCAAGCGCTCAGGTTGAGAGCACCTGTCCCCATCATTGTCTGCTTTCCCCAAACAGTGCTTAGGCCACCTGTGATACCAGGCGCAAAGCAGACGGAGGCCAGGGTTGGGATAGGTGGTGTGGGTGGAGCAAACTGACAAGAAGGCCCAAATGTGGATGGTGCTGACCAGAAAGAGGCCTGGGGCCTGGGCTGCATAGGACAGGCCTGAGAATCTGGGCACGGTGAGAGACGGGGTGGAAAGCAGGTGTTGGGACTCAAAAATTCAGTGAGGCTGGAATTATGGTCAGAAATCCAGTCATAGACATTTTGTGTTGTCAGACTTAATGTTTGTTGTTAGGACCGTGTACAAAGACCCTCAAGTTCCTGGCCTGGAGCTGTTTGTAGTTTTCTGAGCCATGGGTTCAGGCTCTCACATTGGATGGTCCCTGGTGGGGAGCAGCCTTCTGGACCCCCACCTGGTAGCCTTTCTGCTCTTGGGTCCTCATTTTGTCCAGGGCCAGAAGCCTCTGAGTAGAGACGGGGGGCAGGAGTCTGCTTCGGAAATCTCTTAAGACCCAGAGTGTTTTGTTGGAAATATGGATCTGGAAGTTCAGATTTTGATGTGTTTCTTTAAAAAAGAAAGTGGCTTGTATATAATATTTCTAAATAATTTCTGTAGCTACCCCGCCCTGAAGGAGAGGGTTCATAACTCCCCATCCCTTCAGTGTGGGCTGTGCATGGCGACTTCTTTCTAGAGAGCAGTGTGGAAAAGGAATTTAAAAAGAGTGATTTTACAGTGGAGAAGCCTGAAAAGCACCCCTACAGGAGGTGCTCAAGGCAATATCAATAGTCGTAAATTACATTGATTGCAGGTAACCAGAAGAGAAGAGCCTCTTGCTTCTGTGGTCTTGCTCCCAAGAACCCATAATCCAGTCTAATCATGAGAAAAACATCAAACAAATCCCAGTGGAAGGACGTTCTGCAAGTTGCCTGGCCAGTCCTTCTCAAAACCGTTAAAGTGGGAGAGAGGATGTGGCTCAAACAGTTGATCCCCAGTGCCTCCTAAAAACAGAAAAACAAGCATACAAACAAAAAAAACCAACTCAGGGGAGCCTGTGTGGTTCAGTGGATGAGCACGGGCTTCCCACATACGAGGTCCCGGGTTCAATCCCCAGCCCCAGTACCTCAAACAAACAAACAAAAAAACTGTCAAAGTCATCAAAAACAAGGGAAGTCTGAGAAAGCGCCATGGCCCTGAGAAGCCTAAGGGAACCTGAGGACTAAACATATTGTGGATCCTGGATGGGAGAAGCCCTAGAAATGTGACCTGCCATGAAGCCAGGGCAGAGCCTGCACTGCTGGGCTAAGGATTCTCTCTGCTCTGGCTTCTTTTAATGCCCCTGGGCCTCTTCTGCTCGCCATTTGGGGCAAATTAGCTTCAGATTTGGGAGAGTAAGTGGAACCAGTGCTGCGAACATTTGCGCTCTGGGAAAGGGAGTGGCCAAAAGATGGTCTGGAAGCTGATCATCTGTCTCTTCCCAGGGGACCACAGCTGTGTCTCAGGCCCTCCCACTGCCTGTCCACCAGCTCATGACCCTCCTCCTCTTCCTCATGTGCCCAGGCCCACACCAGTAGGACTGGACACCATGATGCTTTGGGGACTGGTTCTGCAGGATGCAGTCAGTAGCACAGTTTTCCTTTTTAAATAGCCTTTTAGAAAAACTTACAGAAGTTAACAGTTTGTTGGAGAGAAGGTAAAAAGTGCCCAAGAAGTGTAACTACAAAAGTAACCATCTGTAATCCTACACCTCAGAGGTGTAGGTGTATTTTCTTCAAGTCCTCTTTTCCCTGACTGAGTCTTTTTGAACCCACTAGGATATATTCCTGTTTGTTCTCTGTTTCTATCACCCTGGCACGGTCACTTTACCAATGTACATGTGTTCTCCCACACAGGACACAGCTTGGGCTATGGCTTTGTGAACTACGTGACTGCAAAAGATGCGGAAAGAGCAATAAACACGCTGAATGGCCTGCGACTCCAGTCAAAAACCATTAAGGTGAAGCTTTATTACAACTTCATTCATTCATTGCATTGCATTTATTCCTACCCCTAGACAAAGGTCTGTGCTGAGCCCTGGCCCAGTTGAGCAGATCCCACTTTCTGCAATGTCACTGTCAAAAGGATCGTTAGTGTTGCCAGTGCTTTGAGGGTTCTCCTACCTGTTACAGAGGAGGCATGTCATGTCAGATGCATGTTTGGTTGTGATTATCCCAGGCCTTATGCCCCAGCCTCACGTCTCCCTCAACCCCACCAAGCCATGGGCAGAAAGGCTCCCGCCAAGGGCACTTACACAGCACACATGCACCCCCCAGCCCAGGGTATGTCCCCAGAGCATCTGCCTTATTCATCTGTCTGCCTGTGGTCCCATCCTTGCCTGTCCTTGCACAGATGTGTGGCCCACTCTTCCCTCTGGCACTCTTGCTGGGATTATTGCAGCAGTGGCAGCATCTCCCTGACCACCCTGCCCAGTTTCCCTTCCTGCTTCATCATGGCCAGTTGTAGTCTCTCTCTCACCAGTTCATTCAACATTGATTTAGCTACTATGTCTCAGACAGTGGACAAAAAGATTCACTGTGTTCATTGAGCTAGGGTGGGGTACAGACAGGAAACAAAAAATTTGAAATCACGTGTGACAGCACTGAGTGCGGCAGCAGAGCATGTTGGGGACAGTGTTCTACAGGAGGCATCACGTTGACAGGTGACTTTTGAACAGAAGCCTAAGGGGAATGAAGAGCAAGCTGTGCAGAGAACTGGGTGAGGGGCCACAAGCAGAACATCACTCCCCAAGCCAAGCACTCGAGTGACTTCCTGGTGACAAGTTAGCAAGTCTTCCATATCATCCAGGACAGTCTTGTCTGCCTGCAAATTCATCTTAACCTGCCACCACTTACTCTATCCTCTCTGGTTGCAGTTCTCTCAGCCTGGAGCCCCACCTCTACCCCTTTTTTCTCCTTGTCCCCACGTGTCTTGTCTTCAGGTCCTGGGAGCTTTGACAGCTGCCCGTCGCACCTACCATCCTGGAGAAACCATGCATTTTTCTCACCTTCTGCTCCCACGTCTCCAGTCAGCCTTGAGCATTTCTGAGCCTGCTGTTAGAATGCCAGGTGGGACTGTGACCTGAGTGGCAGTGCCCACCAGCCCTCTCTGGCCGTACCTGGCAGTTCACCTCTTGTCTCTAAGACACGCACCTGCCCAAATCATTTCCCTCAACCTGAAGCAATTTGGGATGAGGTGACCATGTATGAGCCCTTATATGTGCCAGATCCTCTCCCCACCCCCACCCCATAGGAAGCCTCTCCCCTCTGATTACCATCAGGCACCCAGAATTGGTCACTCTTGGGGCCTGAACTGTGACCCAGCTTTCTCAGTTTATCTGGTCATCGGAACTAGCTGGGGTGCACATTCCCAGGGCTCTGGCATGAAGCCCCTAAGTCAGACTCTGTGGGGTCGGCCTGGGAGCTTATATATCTGCTAGCCCACTAGGGACATCTTAGAGTCTGGCCGTGGCAACACACATTCAATTTGGAGAACATTATTCTGTATCTGCTGTTAACCCATTTTGTGACCATTTTGTGACCAGGGAGTGGTCTAACCCTCCCTGGTCCAGGGAGCTACTCCCTCATCCAGCCATTATCTTCCATGAATCTCATGCTAGGTAGCCATAGAGCCTGTATTCCTTGAGGACAGGAGTGTCTCACAGATCGTAGTATCCGGCACAGCTCCCAGGGACTCCTTCCCCAGCCTAGGCCAGTGAAGGAAGTCACGTGTCCCAGCATCTCCACATATGCAGAAGGCCTTGTTCCTCAACCCCAGCCCCAGTGAAAGCCAGTTTGATTTGGAGCTCAAAACTGTGTAGTTGATTGCTTTGTCAATCACATGTGTGGGGAGAATTATGCATTTGTTAAAAATAAAGATTCTACCAGGGTGTCCTGGAGCCTCTGTTTTCACAGGCATCCCTCAGTATCTGCCCTAACCCTAGAAAGTCATTTCGTTTTCAAGGTGTCGTACGCACGCCCAAGCTCAGAGGTCATCAAAGATGCCAACTTGTACATCAGTGGACTCCCGAGGACCATGACCCAGAAGGACGTGGAGGACATGTTCTCTCGGTTTGGACGAATTATCAACTCCCGTGTCCTCGTGGATCAGACCACAGGTATGGCAGGTGGCCAGCAACCTACAGTGAGTGTTTTCCCTCTAGGTCGGGGGCCAGGTTCTCTAAAGGAATATAGATCCCTGTTTGATACTTAAATATTCTTATTTATTCCACAAATGAGGACAAAACAGAAATGAGAAGACACTGGGTTTTGTTTTTGAGAATGAGAAGGTAAAATAGGATAAAGGAAGCCCCTGTGTTCTGCTAGCACTTTATGATAAAAAACACCAAGAAATTCTGGCACCTTCCCATGGGCACCCAAATGTCCTGGCTTTGCCTATGAATGGGTTAAAAAGGCCGTTGCTGCTGTTTGTATTTCACACACATGGTTTGCAGTGTGAAACAGTCTTTTCTTGCAGTCCATAATCCCCACTTGAATTGCCCTGAAGCTGCAAGGTTGGCTGTTTCTGCTGAGCTGTTCTTCAGTCTCTGTAACTTTCATGCCCGCCTGGGTAATACATCCAAAGGACACGGAGCTCAAAAGCTGTGAATTCCTTTCACTGACAGGACTGGCCCCTTCGCTGGCTCCTCCTCAGGTCATCTCAGCACCTTAATCACTTGGGCTCTGGGCTTTGCACAGAGCAGCTGAGGACCTACACATGCCAGTGGAAGCAGCTCTGGGCAGGCTGGTGGGCCTTTCCTGGCTCAGTCACTATGTCTTTTCATGTAAAGGGGGTAAAGGACTGAGTGGGAAGGCCATTGCCTACCAACTTGACAGTGGACAGGGCATATCTCACAAGTCTACAGTCTCCATCTGTAATCAATAGTGGACACGGAGACGAGAGAAGGCCATGAGAAACGTTTGGAAAGTGCTTGAGAGACAACCCAAATGTTTGTTCGCTGCTGGAATTGTTTGTAGGTTTCTTTGAAGCCCTCTTAGTGGAAAAAGTGGAACTTGTAGTTTTGAAAAGAAAATTTGGAGCCATCCCTGCTTGAGGGCTCCTAAATTCTGTTCCCAGCAGGAGGGGGAATTTGCTGACACACTAGAAAGGAAGATTTCTTTGCCCACAGAGCTCAGTGAAACTAATTGAACTGTCTGCAGTTGATTTTTATGTTTTCCATCACCTCCTTTTGATGGTCAGCCTGTGGCTCCAGTGTTAAATAAACACTGTGTAGTTGGGTCAGAGGAAGTCGTGGCTCTGGGACGATCTCCCTTGGGAGGCCTGGAGCAGACTAGCAGCAGTCCTGGGAGGCTGCCAGAGGAAATCAGCATGAGGCTTTGCCCTTCATCCTCAACGGGCTGGGCTGGCTCCATCTGTGACAGATGAGGGTTGGAGGTGCACATTTCTCCCTAAACTGGGTGCTTTGGGGCAGGCAGCCTGGCCACCTGCTCTCCCATCTCCCATCCCAGCTGTGGAAGCTCAGCAGGGCGTGTGTTAGTCCTGCCTGCTGCCCATGCCACAGTCCGTGCTGGGATCCAGCCTCCAGAGGGTCCTCACTGTTGGAGCAGAGGCAAAGTGGCCACTATGCTCTGCCAAAGCTGAGGCTCATTTCCGCTTCTGGAGGCCGGTCCACAGGCTTAGGCTGCTGGCGGGTTATGGGAGTGCACAGACACCGGTCTGGCACCAAGCTGTGCCAGAGGATATGGGAGCCACTCACACCACCACCTTCCTTCTGCCCCTTCACTCTGGTGCGGCCTGGGAGAATGCCATCTGCTTGGTGTCAAACTCTCCCCATCTCCCCAACAATCTGCACCAGAATAGTCTTCTGTGGTCCCTAAGTCCCCCTTACGTGCTTCCCTTAGAGTGCCAGTTTAGAGAGAGAATGATCCAGTTGCCTAGCAGATGCATGTATTTATCCCCACCCCAACCCCTGCATAGAATTTTCTGAGGGGCTGCCCCTAGACATGAATGGTGACTGTACCAGCTCAACATTCTCCATCTGTGGCCCCCCTTTTGTGGATTCCACATGGGATTTTTACCTCCCCTTGAAGTGCTCTTTCCAGCCCTGACCCAGCCCTGCTGAACGGGCCCCGCTTTCTCTAGCTGGAGTCCACCTTGCTGTCACTGGGGGGGTCACCTTGGAGGTCTCTTCTGCAGGCTGCTCCCCTCGGCTGTGTGGACTTTGCCCCCTTTCTCTGTGCAGAGGCACTGTCTTTCTAAGCAGTGCTCCCTGGTTCATGTCAGCCATGAACCTCAAGGTGGTTCACAGGACCTTCATGCCCTGTCCGGCCTCCCTGCCAGCGTCTGCCACTTCAGCAAAGGAAATGGCCACTCAACTCAGACCCTACCCTGAGTTGGTGGGTCCACACTTTGTCTGTCCTCAGAATCGTTGCAAGAAGACAGGAGATGGGCAGAGGAAAAGGCGTAACCAAGGGGTTACGCCCAGCCCTGCTTCCCAACCCTTGGGTTTAGAATTGGAGAGTGGAAAGGTGAGCCCCCTGTGGTCATGGGCTTCCCTCCCATTCCCTCTGCTCCAGTAGGAGGCCATCCACCCATGGGTTCCCTGTGCTGGGGACAGAGACCTGCTTGTTGCTGGGGCCTTGTGAGGCCCAAAGGGGGACAGGGACTGAGAAGGGTGTGGCAGTGTGAAACATTTCCAGTAGAAACTCAGGTAGGTTTGTGTCCTGAGTTTGCCTTCATATGTCTTGCATTTTAGTGTTAAAGAAAAGGGGAAGTTTTTTTAAGAAATGTTAACATCCTTGAGCTGACAGTACTTAATTTAAAAAAAAAAAAACTTCTTTGCTTCTTTATCTCTTTTATCTGTGAACTTCATAGTTTAATCATCTGGAGATTTGCCATTTATTGGTCTCTGGTCTTAATTCTAAGGAACACTAGAAAAACACGCAGAGCCATATTTTAAAATTATTAATTCGTCAGATAATTTAGAGAATTTATTTTCCCCTAAGTTAAATAACAGTCTCTCTTTCTTGCGCTTTCTTCTTTTTACTTTGGCAGTTTTCATTTGAAAACCATTTTATGAAAGATAAAGCAAACCAAGGAAACCACACTTGCACACAGACTTTCTCTCTGCTTGATCCCAGGGTCTTTATTAGAGTGAAAATGTCTCCCTGGAGGCAGCTTTCTGTAAGAGCCAGCAGCTAAAGCTTTCAGCCATACTTGCCTAAAGTTAGCTTTTCTCTTAGATCTCCACACCTGACTAAGCTGTTCTTCACGCCATAAGAGTAAACCAAAACAGTGCAAAGCATATGTTTTCAGGTGTTTCTTCTGGACTGAAATTAAAAATGGGCTCAGGCTCTAGAAAATTCCTAGCACACACTTATCTTGTTAGGTCTGATCGCGCCAGGTCAGTGTCTTTGGCTGGGTGAATGTTTAAGTTGATATTCAAACAGTTATGGGGCCAATGCAGGGGGTCTTCCCAGGTGCTGTGCTCTGGAAGTTCCAGGAGGGGAGTTTTCCCAATCGGAGAATTTGGGGCATGTGTTTTAGGGCTCAGTACAGACATCCACTGTATGTTCTATAGAAGGAGGTTGGTCAAAAGAAAGAATCTTTGGTGTGTGGGCCCCTGGCCACTGTCTGCATGTTTGTGTGGGCCCACCAAGTCACATTCCCAGTCAGGCCCGAGTGGGGTGACTGTACCTTGCAGTAACTCCCTTCTCCCTGGCACCCTGCCCACCAGTGGTGTACCTGAGTCTCTCCGTACCTTTCCATGGCCTCCGGGCAAGCCCAGGAGAACCATGCCCTATGCCCGTCATGGGAAAGCAGTAAGGAAAGGTGCCAGGATGTTGACTGACTTGGTGGAACCTTCAGCATGCTTCCATAGCAGGGTGCCCAAGGCCCTGTGCCCCCTTTGATAAGTACCATTCACAGTGTGCTGAAAGGCCTTTGTCTAGAGATGAAGCCTTTGAGTGGCAGTCTTCAGAATGAGTGTTTAGGTTGAGCCTGCTTACTGCAGCCTCCCCCTCACCAAGGCACCTCCTCCCAACTCCAGCCGAGTTAGTTGCCCTCAGACTTGGGCCCCCTCAGCCATCACCTCTCCTGCTATAACTATACCATGACCTTCAAATTTACCCCTCAGTGGAGGAGTGAGTCCTTTTCCTTCACCCACATAGCCTTCTGCTATGGCCATCTCCCATCCCCATTCCTGGAGTTCTTCAAGGGTAAGGACTGCGTCTACAGGCCCAGACTATGGATGTATAGATGGGTAGAGAATGGCAGAACACGCTCTCCCCTCTGTGTGCTCACCTTCTCACACTCATGCAGGGCTAACTGGACGTTACCTTCAGCCATCAGACCTCAGGTCTAGGGCAGCCTTGCCCAGTCCTGCATTCCCATTCTGCTGAGGAATTGTATTACTGCAGGTGATACAGGGCTTGCCTTTGGGTGCTCAGTCCAAGTGGCAAGAGAAGGGGCCCTCCTGAGGCCACTGGCAACTGCACCAGTGAGGCCCTGGCCTTGCTTGCACAGGAATGGGAACTGGGTATAGAACAGACCTGAGGCAGGGACTCTGAGCCTGCCTGGAGAATCAGTAAGAGGTTGCAGCACTGTCGTGTATGCCTGGGAATTCTTCTGGGGAGAAAGTCAGTGCCCTCATTTGATTCTGGACAATTTAGGGCCCACAGGAGGTCCCAGGACTTACAGTAGAGTTCCCAAGAGGTGAGTGAGGTAACAGCAGTAGGGTGAGGGTTGGGAAACAGCACTCCTTGCCCTTGGAGATGAAAGAGAATGTGCACAGGCGATGCTAAGAGCTGGTCAGGCCAGGAAGTGGGCAGAGGAACACGGGACTCCTGGTGCCATGACATTGGGCTAGACTGCAAGGCCCTCTGTCACCCCTTGCTCACGGTAAGCCTTCAGAAGGCCACAGCTGCTCCTCAGATGTGCCTGTAGGACGAGGTAGCTGAGAAGGAGGCCCTGGAGCCCACAGAGTTTCTCAGACCTGGCCCCATCTGACCCTTGCTTAGCTACCCTCCCCTCAGCACGTCTGTGGTAGGGACTGGACGTTTAAATAGTGATGGTACATGTAATCTCTTCTACCATTACATTTTTTAAAAAGAGGTTTTTATCTTATTCGGAATGTCTGTCACCAAAAAAACCTGTCGCCACTGAGACTGTGGAGTTGCTGCTTCAACTAAAAAGAAAGTCTGAGATCTTAGTCTTTTACTAGTCATTATTTTTTAAATCCATTTATTTGTTTTCATATTTGGGTTTAATTTTTATTTGTTTCATTAACCAAGCATTCAATTTGAATCACAGCAGACTGATTTGACTTTTGTTTTTCAGTTTTAAAAGTACTTGCATTTTTCCCCTAACTTCATTTTTATTGATTTGTTAAAAAGGTTTATCCAGAGGGGTTGCGTTTATCCGGTTTGACAAACGATCGGAAGCAGAAGAGGCAATTACCAGTTTCAATGGTCATAAACCCCCAGGTTCCTCCGAGCCCATTACAGTGAAGTTTGCAGCCAATCCCAACCAGAACAAAAATGTGGCGTTGCTCTCACAGCTGTACCACTCGCCAGCTAGACGGTTCGGAGGGCCGGTTCATCACCAGGCACAGAGATTCAGGTGGGTCAGGAGTACGGAGCATCGGAAGGTCTATGCTGCACTCACTCTTCCCCCAGCCCGTTCCCACCTGGGGCCAGCTGTAGGTGGCTACAAGAGATGGAAAGTGCAGGGGGTGCTGGGCCAGTCCTGTCAGAAAATTGCATTTTGAATCATTTCATGTCTCTGTGCCCCACCCCACCCCCACTCCCAGCCCATCACAGAGGTACCTGTATGAAAGCTGTTTATTTCCACTTGGGCGGTTGTCTTTCAATGGAATCAGGATGACCGTTGGTTCCAAGTAGCTGCTGGAAGAGTGTGTGTGTGTTCTCAGACTTACAGTTTCTAGTGAAACAAGAATGGGCCTTGAGTTTAAAACGTCATATATCTGTGGGAGAAAAGATGCCACCTGAGGTGTGATTAGGTGAGAGGTTGTAGACATTGGGTCCACAGTCCTAAGTCAAACCTTTTTCATAGGTTTGTGTGGAGTCCTTTTTATATCTAAATATTTTGCCTTCTGTTTCAAAGCCCTTTCCTAGAAGTGAACAGTTTTCACATATTCCTTAGTCTTTCCATATAGAAGTGGTTTTAGTTGCCAAGATACAGTAGAAAAGAGAAAATCAGAGTCAGCAACTTAGACTCCAAAGTCAGGTGTGTTACCACTTCACTATCAATGGTGATCACAGTTTGGGAGTGACTTTTTGTGAAAACCTCAAAAAGTGGCATGAAGGCTTTTATCTCGGTGGTGTATTAAAGATTTTTCTCTCTGACTTTTCTGATTTTCTACCTTCGTTTAAGCGATGAGGTCAGGTAAACCTTGCTCAGTTTCCCAAGTGCTCTTTTGAGGGGCATTTGCACAGTTGAGCGATCCAGAATTCCCAACTGGTTACATCCCAAATCTGACCTTTCTTCTCTGGCCTCTCTAGTTTAAAGACAATGGCTGGGAAGCGTCTTTGCAGTAAAGTGAGCTACACCCAATTGTACAAGTCAGATGAAGCAGTTGCATTACTTCTCCTCGGGTAGGGTATGTGGATGGTGGCGCCTGATGATACTAGGAAATGGAAAAACAGGGAAGGCTGGAGGAGGGGGACGGGGCTTTGGTCATGGTAACTGGGAGTAGAATAGAAAAGAAGAGAAAGGGGAAACCAGAGGAGGCAAAACTTCTGGTGACACCTGAAAGTAGTCACCACCAAAGGGAACACAGTAAAGAGATGGGAGTAGGGAGGGGAGCAGGCGAGTCTGGAGGAAAGCAGGAAAAGACTGGCCACCAGAAGGCAGACTGAGATAAAGAATGAGAGGAAGAAGGACCCAGCCGAGCAGTTTGCAGCCAGTTCTTACAATCACAGCAGGAGAAGCCCCCAAATAAAGGGGCCGTTCTCCTTGTGTACCCTCAGAGAAAAGAATTGGGGGGTGGCAGAGCATTCATGACTGTTAAGATCAAGAAAATAGCTCTAGTTAGCAGGAGAAAAACCAACTAACAAGAAAAATTAGTAAGAATGAGAATAATTTGAATCAAAGAGAGTAAAATACTACCCCAAATTATTTTCAGTGTAATCGCTACATACAAATTTAGATGTATAGCAACTCGTGTCCATATTTGGTTTCCTCCAAAGCAATGTGTTGTATAGGGGAACTAAGGATTAAGGCAATGTCCTACAAAACTTGGGGGAAACAAGGTCCCTTTAAAAGGAGGACCCTTTTTCTGGTGCTCATTGAAAACAAGCCGGGCTTAAATGTCCTACAGATACTTGAGTGCCTTCGCCCAGTCCCATTTCATTGATATTGTGATCTGAACGTCATCCCCTGAGGCTGGGGACCACTAAAAAGCTATCCAAGTCATTTAATCAACTCAGACATCCTGGTGTGGGCTGTTTAAAACTATTCTTGAATATATCTTGAATTGTCTTACCCACATGGAAAATAACCCTGGGACCAGTGAGCAGCATCTAGGGTGGGGGGTGGAGGGGGCCTTGCCCACCTTCTATCTTGGCTGTTGAAAGAAGGAATCTCTTCAACGGCACTGGGCTGATGGGTCCCACAGCTCTGAAGCCTGATTGGGTCTGGAGCAGGTAATGCCTCTCCTCCAATTGCATTATGTTGGCATTGCAGATGCCATAGCATATGCAAATATTCGTAATTTGATCTGAAGACTGTTAAATTTTTAATTTGTGAAATGTCTGGAGGGCATCATGGCTTCAAAAATTATTTTATCACTTTGTTTACCTTAATCCTTATTGCCACATCTACACATTTTTCGTAGGTTTATTTTGTTTTTTTAATATTTTTTATTAGAGAAGTTGTGAACTTAGAAAACAATCATGTATAATGTGCAGAATTCCTATATAATACCCCTCCACCAACACTTTACATTGTTGTATGAACATTTGTTACAGATTAAGAGAGAACATCATCAGACTATGACCACTATGGTCTGTAGTGTACATTATGTATATTTTTTCCATACTCCCCCTCCATAGGTTTATTTTTTATGTAAATAAAAGTGCTGCTTTGGAAAGGTCCCACATTTTTGGATCTGTTTGGTAAACTTGGCAGTTGCTAGTGTCCCTTGCCCCCATTCCCCCACCCCTTGCGTTACACAGCCCTCAGCTCAGCCCCTGGCCCTTCTAGAATGTTACAAGCCAGCAGCAGGGGTGTCCCAGAGACATGGGAAAGCAAACTCTGTGGAAACGCTGCAGAGCTTCTTCATGGGGGCGTGTTCTCACCAGACTCTGCTCCTCTGTGAACCCTCAAAGAAGGAAGGTCATGATAAATTAGAAGAAGAAAAGAAAAAGGGTTCATCCCCTGCCCTACCCCCACCCACCCACCCCCCATTACATACATGCAGAGTTTGAGGGACTAGCTTCTACCAGGGAGATCCGAGGGTGTAAAAGTACCTAGGAAGGTGTGGAAGAAGCATCCAGTACTTAAAATGCAAGAAGCCAGAGGAGTAACTAAACAGGCCCCACAGGGGTGGAGGGAGCAGCTGATCAGAGGTACCCGACAGGGCTCTTCTCTGAGATAAGTCAGGCTTGTGGCTCCAACTATCTGCAGGCCACCTGTGCCTCAGCTGAGTGAGTTCCCTCCAGGGCAGGGCTCCCATACCCTCCCTCCACTACAATATTGAATTTCCTCTCAGTTAAAAAAAAAAATCAGGGAGCCGTGTAGCTCAGGGGTTGAGTGCCTGTTTGCCATGTACAAGGTCCTGGCTTCAATCCCCAGTACCTCCCTAAAAAAAGAAAATTGGCGTGTTTTTGACTGACATGGCTGTCCTACCCACCTTGGCAGCAGCTGAACTTGCACAGAGCGGGAAGGGGGCCCAGTGTCCAAGTCAGCATGTGTTCATGTCCCCCTTCCTGTGCCTTCTATGTCGTTGCATTTGCCTGAACTGAATTTGACCTGAATGTTGTGCTCTCTGTTTGCTAGGTTCTCCCCTATGGGTGTAGATCACATGAGTGGGCTTTCTGGTGTAAATGTCCCAGGAAACGCTTCTTCAGGCTGGTGCATCTTCATCTACAACCTTGGTCAGGATGCTGATGAGGGAATCCTCTGGCAGATGTTTGGCCCCTTTGGTGCAGTGACCAATGTGAAAGTGATTCGCGATTTCAACACCAACAAGTGCAAAGGGTTTGGTTTTGTGACGATGACAAACTATGAAGAAGCTGCGATGGCCATAGCAAGTCTGAACGGCTACCGCCTGGGGGACAAAATCTTACAGGTTTCCTTCAAGACCAACAAGTCCCACAAATAACCCGCTCATGCTTTTTTGTATGGAATAGATCATTAAGAGTGACAGAAGTTGAAACTTTTTTGTTATTGTACAACTCATTTTGCGCCAATTTTCACAAGTGTTTGTCTTAGTCTAAATGAGAAGTGACAAGGTTTTTTTATACTCTGGGATGCAACCGACATGTTCAAATGTTTGAAATCCCACAATGTTAGACCAATTTTAAGTTTCTTAAGTTATTTCCTTTAAAATATATATTAAACAGAAATCTAAGTAGACTGCATTAACTAACCAGTTCCTCTGGATGGTGGTAAAACTGAAGCATGCTTTAACTTACATGACCATCTAACATTTGTTTGATTTGATGTCTCCACAAGCTGGATTTTTAAAAAGTTATCTTTTAGTTTTAGTTTTTAAACTAAAGATGTTAGAGGCTGAGTGTGCATTCTCTCAACCGCTTCAAGGTTTTAAACAATCTGTGCTTTGGTTGACAGGAGATTGCTTTCCCAAGCAGGTCCCATTGCCACCTCCTGTTCACTCAGTCCTGGGCTCTGCCAAGTGGCCTTGAGAGTAGCAGCGTGCCCGTCTTACGTGTGCCACCATGGGGGAGGGGGAGTGTCCACATGCTGGGCCATGCCTCCCAGAGAAAGATACAAGCGTGTTTCATAAGCCCAGGCACTGATGGGAACGGACCAAAGAGTTTCAGAGAAACTCCAGTATATTCCAGAGTCAGATCTAAGCTCCAGACACGCCTGAAGATGTGTTGCTACTCTGACACCCTGAATTCCTGTCCAAACATTGCATGCACGGTGCCCCACACATCAGATATGGTTGTTACATTAATTTGTCCAGTTTCCAAGATCATTTAACATAGCTTGAATGCATAAGATAGCTCTATTTTTTAATAACATATAAACATTTGAGCATTGTATTTCTCGCATCCCTTCTTGTGAGCGCTAGATTTTTTTTTCTTATTTTAGTCGGATTTTGTTTTGAAATTTTGCTTTCATATGAACACTCAGCAGAAAAGTACTTACTTCTTGCCAGTTGTCTATTAACAAAAATCTTTGATTTGTAGTTTTAAAGATTAACCTTCAGAGTTCTCTTCATAACTGCCTTGACATTTGGGTTGTTCTGTTCTGTTAATTTTCTTTTGCTTTTTTGTGTTTTTTGTTTGTTTTTACTTTTGCATTTAAGACCATTAAATTTGATTTTGTTTTGCTCGAATTTTGTTTTGTTTTTTATTTTACATTTTCTTTCTTTTTGGCTAGGTAAGGTACAAATGGTCCAGCATTCAGGGAGAATTTATAAGGTCTTAAGACACAAATATTTGCCTCGAGAAAAAGCACTCGCAAATCTGTGACATAGAAACTGCAGTCACAGGCAGGTGTTTTTTAAATGGGGAGTCAGGAGGCAGAGTCCGACAGAGGACCTGTGGAGTGGGCTGGGCCAGGTCTCTGGGCGACTCTTGGGGAACGTGGTCTGATTTTTATAAATGACTAGTGTACAGAGAGAATCAAACAAGGGATAACTCAGTACCAGCAGTTTTTAACTTTGACATGAGACTAAAACATGTAACAAGTCTGGTGGGGTTTTTTGTTTTGTTTTGTTTTTCAGTTATTGATAGCATGGAATTATGGAGTTATTTATTTATTTATTTATTTACTTATCAAAGTGGAAAACAGGGCATGAGGCCTGGCCCTTCTCCAGAGCAGGTCAGTGTTTTGAGCAGCCCTCGGACAATTTGAATGCCCCAGGCTGCCGATCCCCATGCTGTTGCCCTGGTACTTAATTGAGGTGCTGCCAGCTGTCTGCATTGTCCTCACAAATCTAAGTGTGACCATGTACTTTTCCCACTAAAGGCATTTTGCACCCAGACCTGCTGGCCATGTGCCATTGAGGACCTTCTTCAAGTCCAACAAAAGTTACAGATCCTTAGTAAAGGCCAGCTTGTGGGGCTCCTCTTGAAACCCACAACCAAGGCCGGGCTGCCTGGATTCGACACAGAGAAAGCCCTGCTCTGTCGCCCCAGAGTACTCTTCACCCTGGGACCAGAATGTTTTCCTGGAAAAATACACCTTTCAGGTTGTGGTAGCCTTGGGCCAACATCTTCTGAGTGAAGATGGGATTCCCAGTTCCGAAACCTACCCTTAAGTCTCACCATTTCCACACATTCCCACCAGCCTTAGCTTAGCTAGTGCTTGATTTCTTAAAAGAATTTTGTCTTAAGCAGAAACTGTGAAAATGGTGGTGGGCACACAGCCAGCACCTTGTCTTCTCCTGCCTCCCCCCCCACACACACACACACTTTTATTGGAACCATATTGATTATTCTAATGCTGGGACAGATGGGAAGGAAAATTCCCTGAAGTTTCTCAGTTTGATAAAATTTTCATTTTCCATGGTCTCAGCTGTTTGAACAGCCTTCTAGCTAAAAATCCTAATGCATTTCTTTGACAGTTTTAATTTGCAAGAGTGAGGAAGGATTTAGTTTTGGAAATGTTTGTCCTGAAAAGCAGTCTTCATTCCCACTCAAGGTACTAGGTGATGGATGCTAAACGTTCGTTACATCTCATCTGGAGATAATGCAAAAAGGAAGGTCCCTTTTTAAAAATTCACAATCTAGAAGAAACCATTTAGAAAAACTTTACATAACTTAATCATATTTGTACTTAGCAAACCAGGGGTCTCGTTTTATTTGAGACTTTGATTGAAAAGAGTTGAGCAGATAATGTTAAATTATCAAAAGTTTAGTTTGGTGACTATCACAGAGGATTTGATTGAATTCTCTTTTGGCCTATATATCTTCCCCCTGATAGTCATACGGTCAGTAGCTGGGAATTTGGCAAGCCTTTTTCTGGTTTAAAATGGGCTGAATTACCCCATTTTTCCCCTGGGCTCTGCCCTTAATTTGGCTTTCCAATAAAATGCCAAGCTGTGGTTTTCGGTGCTGATTGTGCTTCTAGTCACAAGTTTTGTGCCTGTGACTTCCCGTCTGGGGTGCTCAGTCCCCTCCATTCCCACCATCTTGTGAGAATATCTGAAAGGAAGCGGGCTTCTTTCCCTTGGCCCAGATGCAGATGGTGCTAGGTAGGGCTCTGCCTTCTTTGTTCCCGGAAAGTGAGTCTTTCCTGCTCCAAAGACAGCTGCCTTAGCATTGGAGAGTCCATACTTGCTGTTAATTTCTGCAAAACCCGG
Source organism: Cabassous unicinctus (assembly GCA_029593785.1). Taxonomy (NCBI): domain Eukaryota; kingdom Metazoa; phylum Chordata; class Mammalia; order Cingulata; family Chlamyphoridae; genus Cabassous; species Cabassous unicinctus. The sequence goes on along the minus strand of JAQZBX010001986.1, from coordinate 26,063 downwards.
CATCCGATGCCCTGGACTGTGCTGCTCTAGGGAGCCCAGCCGCCTCTTCTGAGCTGGCAGCTATGGCTTCATGGCCAGCTTAGAGAATAGAGGGATCCAAAGACGATTATTGGCAATTATTTACCCTGGCTTACCTCCAAGCAAGGGCCATTTGTCTATCAGGTATAGAAAAGATGAGACCAACCCCCCCAGTCCTGCGTGGGACTTGAAAATCAAAGTTAGCATCACATAGCAGTTCCATTTCATGTCCCATTCAGTATGGTTTTATTTCTGTATGCTTCTGCAGCCTTCATGTTTGGGATGAGAGAGACTAGTAAACTGACAAGGGCCTCTTTTGCCCCACAGCCCTCCTCCTCAAACCCTTTCCCAGCTTCCCAGGACCTCCTGTGTCTGCTCTGACCTCTGAGGCAGTTCCCGAGGAGAAACCTCCCCCTGTTCATCAGGCTCCCATACCTAAGTCCCCAAATTTCCTGAGCCAGCCCTGAAGTCACAAGTGCTTTCTGTTGAGTGGCATTTATAAAACTGGCCGTTTCTTACAGTAGTGGTAGACTCTGTGAGCTGCCATCTGAATCCCAGACCTCTTGTAGGGTTCACATTTCAAAACCTCTTGATTTTCCTCTGACCTCTAATGATTGTATTGTATTTCTCCACAACCTTTTGGTGACATGGTTCAGTTTTTTGCTTGGTCATTGAAAAGAAAAAAAAAAAAATCACTTGTAACTCACCACAGTTATCTAAGTTAGGTTACCCAAAGGTTTAACCAGTGGCTTTGAGTACTGTATTTTATTTTCCCTCAAAAGGCTTTTCCGTTGGTGCCACCAACTTTTACCATGTGATGTTTGGTTTACAGTGACTTGCTTTGGGAGGGGTGGCTTTTTCAATTGATTCCATGTTGTACAGAAGATGGTTAGACCTTTTGTATATTAGTGTGTTTTAAGTTATTGATTTGTTTTATATAAAATAATTTATTTTTCAGGTACCATTTTTCATTTTAACTTTGTTTTTACGTGGGTTTGTTTTCAATAAAGTATGACACTGCTGTCCAAAAGCCAACAATAAAAGTGAATCCCATTGTGTTCTTTTGAGGATGCTTATGTAACTAGCTTTTTTATTATTTTCAGAAAAGCACTGATCCGTTTTCCATCTTCCCATTGCCTTTTTTAATCCTTGTGAATAAATGTTCTTTAGTGTTTTAGAAGGAAAAAGCAAACCTAGATTTTGATAATCCAGAAGATTTCAGATTAATAAAGAAGCTTCGAAAGAAGATCATTTTTCAAAATTTCAGTGAAGTGTGAATATTTTTTGTCAATAGCTTTCTCAAAGAGATTGAAACTTTTGCACCATTTTCAGAGTTTTTATAGAGATGCCAAATTGATATATTTACATGTAATGGAAACATGAAAACGTTTTATTAAACAATTGTTCATAGCTGTGTAGACATTTTAATTCAGTTTCCAAAGCTCTCAAAGCGTATTTTTGAAGTACGGAGCGATGCGGTTTGGGGTATTACTTACAATTCCAGACAATTCAATTGTCCAAATACTTAGTTCTCGTCACAGGTATCAGGTTTGTGTTAAACACTGTATGTTAACTATGACTGGAGTTCTTGTGATATTTTGGTAATAAATGAAGTGGGATCATTGAGATATGATGGTGTAGGGTGATCGTGTGTAACTTGTAAGCAGCCATCAGCTGAGCAAAGCGCTGACCGGGCCTCCTGGTGACTTCCTTCTTCCTAGGTAAGATTGTGCCAGGCCTTGACCCCTGTGGGGTGGGGCACGGTGGGGTAGGCACCCTGGGACTGGCTCTTCCACTTCTGCCCAGATGTTCTCCTTCCCCTGGAATATGTACACAAGCCCGCCTCCTCCCCAGGGAGACCCTGGGGCCTCTTCTCCAGGTTCATAGGTCAGTGGGCTGTCTGCTCCCCACACCAGCCCTCTCCGCTGCCTGACCTCCCTTCCCCTGGCGCTGGCCAACTTCAGGCCATCTGATCCTGCCTCTCCCCCACGTTGGGACTGGTATGGCACCTCCTGAGCCCCCGTGGTCATACTGAGTGTCTTCTGGGAATAACCTCTGGGTAAAGCAAGTTTTAACTCATTGGGAGGCAGGACAGCCAGACAGTCAGGCCCATTAGGGTCTGAGGGCCAGATCATCTCAGGTTTAAATCTGACTTGGCTTTTCCCCAGTGTGATGTATATAAGCCACTGACTCAGCCTCAGTTTTCCCCTCTGTGAAATGGGGTCCAGAAGACCGACCCTATGGGATCCTCACAAGAATGAAAACATACTGGAGGACGTGCACTTACCTTGGCGTTTGGAGTTAGGCTTGAGAGCAGCAGCAGCTGCGCCACCCAGCTCCCAGGGTCTTAGCTGACACCTGCGAATGGGTCTCCGTCAGGCCTTTCATAGACTGTTTTGAAGTCACTGGTTTTTCTTTCTCTTGTGTGTGTGTCTTGTAGTTCTGTGTCCATCTCCCTCTTTTCCATCTGTGACTAAACAGACGTGTGGCTTCCAGGGATGCCTCAGAATTTGCAGCCCATCTATGTCCATTGAGGGGACAGGCCGGCCCCTCTGCTTCAGGGTAGAATGGCTGTGGCCAGTAGAGGATGCTCAGGAATGTCCCTTGGGTGTGCAGACCTCGGGGGCCCAGCGCGGGGCTGCCAGCAGGGGCTCCTAGAGCCTCCAGGCAGCAGAATGGGCTCAGGCTAGTGGATCTCCTGACCACTGAGTGCCAGGCACCACCTTGACCTGTAAACTGAGAAGGGACCTGAGTGTCCACCCTTCCGAGCTGTGAGAGCAGTGCTTCCAGGATTTGAGTGGGCAGCCCCCTCCTAGAACCTTAGCAGGCAGAATCTGAGTCAACAGATGGAGGGTGGGACCCAAGATTCTGCTTTTCTAACACGCTCCCTGGTGATGCCCCTGCAGCTGGTCCACAGACCCTGCTTTGAGAAGCAAGAGGTTTGAGAGAGTACCAAAAATGGGGTGTGCTTTAATGACGCTGTACCAGTCCCCTGTCTCCGCCTCCTGGTGCTTCCGATTCTCCCTAACCCCGGAATTCAGAGCCTCAAGAGGCCCGACCCTGAGTCCCATCTGAGTGGAGCAGGAGTGATTTGTAAATGCACCTGCCTTCTGAGAGCTTACTCCCCCCATCCCCCAAACTGCTTCAGTGCACGCGGTTTTCATCGTTTCATTCAAGAGCAAGGATCTGAGGGCCTCTGCATTCTTTGGTCTTGACGTTCTTGTGCTTTCTTCTTTAACCTCAGTCTTTCCGTAGTACGATTCCATAGGATTTCTGGGAGAGGTGTAAAACCTAGACGCCAGAGCTGTGATTTGTGTTTAGTAATAAGCAGGACCGAGTTGTGCAATGAGAGTGTTTTCGCCTTGGGAGATGGAGGCATGGTGAACTGACCCCTCCTCCTCTATCCCCAGCTTGGCTCCCACCCCAAGCAGAGTAGCTGATGTGGCCATGGGGCACATAACTTTTACAAAGGGCAGCCCTGGGCTCTCTGCCCCACCAACTTCAGGAAGCCACACAGACATCCTCAGGCCACCCCGTGGCGTAATTCAAAGCACGCAAGGGAGTTTGTCACACGTGAAGGACTGCCATGCCCACCTGCTTCAGCCTGGTGAAAAGCACCTGGTGAATTCTCACCTACCAAGCGGTAGGGGGACAACACATGAGGTCCAGGGTCCAGCGGGCACAGACCAAGGACCCTCACCCACCTAAGAGTGGGGGGTGGGGAGGGAGTCTCAGCCAGCCTGGGAGGGGCCCTCCAGGGAGTGGCACTTGCACAGGAGCTTGCTAGACAGAGGAGGGAGTTCCAAGTACCTGGAAGGCAGGGGTGCTGGGAGCAGTGGTGGCAAATGATAGCTGATAGTAGCTGTCATGCTCTTTGCTTTACAATGTACTGTAGGTCATCAGCACATGAGCCTGGGATTAGGCTGTCCTTCAGTGTTGTGCCTTTAAACTGCCTGTTTCAGGGTTCAGTCGGGGAGGGGGAGTTTGGGAGTGCAGGGGGACGTGATGCTCCCTGTGGGCAGGGCACTGCCTCCATCACAGCACAGGGTAGGGAGGGGCTCAGCTGCCTGAAGGCACGTGCCAGGGGGCCCTGCGGTCATCCCGGAGCAGCTCCTTCCTGCCTGGAGCTCCCCTCTGGCTGCCCCCAGAACTGGTGCAGAGTTTGCAGGCTCCTTGTCCAAACATCGTTAAGAATTTCAAGGTGGCGACAGCAGAGCTTGCACCCGCCCAAGCATAAGGCCCTGCAAAGCCGGCTGCTGGCCACCTTCCCTGTTCTCCCCCAGCCGCCTCTCCCCAGAGGTCCCTCCCAGCAGCTGCTGACGGCCCTGCTGGGGGCTCATCTCTGTTCCTGGCTTTTTGGAGTTGTCTCTGGGTTTTTTGTAGACCCTGGATTTTAAACTCCACCTTTCACTTTGATTCCAAGACTGGTTTTCTCAAGCTGGAGGAATTGATGCAGGGCCCTCAGAGGCGGCGTTCCACTGTAGCAGGTAAGTGCTTCTGTGCAGAGGAAGGTGACAGAGCTGGTGCAGGAGTGAGGTGGCATCTGAGTCCAGGGGGAGAGGGCCTGGCCTCAGGATGGGGCAGCCACCCAAGGCTCCTTTCCAGTTGAAAGTGTCCAGGCCAAAGGGCAAGGACAGTGGTGGGCCCAGGAATGGGGAGTTGGAAAGGGGAGCCAGACAGAATGCTCTTTGCCTTCTATCAAGTCACAGACGTTGGCAGGGAAGCCTCAGGGACAGGCCCTGTGGGTCCACAGCATAAGCCACCAAGCCCCTGGCCCCAAGTGGCCAATGTGCTGAGGGAGAGCAAGGCCCCAGAAAGAGTCTGGGAAGGGCCTACAGCCACTCAGGGAAAATTCCAGAACCCCCAGGAGCTGTGGGGTGCCCCCAGAAAAGTCTCACCTCCAGGTGGGAATGGAGGGAATAATTCCTCAGCTAAAGCCAGTTTTTACCAAGAAATAAATATAAGATTTCTCCTTCATCCATGCAAATAACTTAAAATTGCCACATCACCTGCAAGCAGCTGGATGGATGGTCGCCAGGTTGGGATGGTCTGATCCCCCTCAGGATTGCTAGCACTGAAAAATCCACACGGGGTGCCTCCGAGGACAAATGCTGACCCAAACCCATGGACTGCCGGCAAGAGAGCCCACATGCCCAAAGACCCTGCACACGGCAGAGGCCGGGTTTGAAAAGGACACCGGAAACCTTGGGTAGAGGCTCTGCAGTGCACACAGGCCTTTCCCAAGACGTGTCCATCTCCCGATGGTTCGTGAGTTTCCACAGTGGCCAGGAGAGCACTGGGGCTGGGCCCAGTGAGGCTGGGGAGGCCAAGGTCAGGGTCCACGGTGATGGTGACAGGCAAGTGATTCCCTGTCCTGGTTACCACACCGTTGCCTGCGCTGTTCGCCCTGCTGGGAATGGCCTTGCCCATGTGACCATGCCCTCAGCCCCAATCCCACCTCTGTGGGCCGCCAGCTCCCATTCGCTGTTTGAACCGACCGGGCTGGGACAGGACGCGGGGCCCACACCATGCGAAGGGTTTGAACGCAGCATCTGGTGGTGGCGCCTGTGGTTTGATGGAAGTGGGGGCTGAGGACGACAGCAAATGGAGCACGGCGGGACGTGGTGTGACATTCCAAGGTGCGAACCAAAAGTATTTTGTAGTTGGATAAAAGATCCCTGAGAAGAGCTGGAAGTATGAAAGTCTAAGAAGTTCACTGTGATTTGAGGCGGAAGGTGGTTGATACCCGAGGCATCAGGGGCCTGGCCCCATACAAAAACAAAAATACAAAAATCTTATCTCTGCTTTTTTTTTTTTTTTTAAGGCCCGTTCTGTCGGCTTTGCGATTTTCTTTAAATCTTCGAACATTCCATTCACCTCCTTTCTCAACCGAAAAGAAACGCGACCTTCCGTGTTTAGCAGATTATTTGTAATCCCTTTGGTCCTCTGAAGAGGAAATCTTAAACTTTCTCAATTTAAAGAGACGATGCGTGTAAAACACCACCTTCCCCTTTCCTTTTTCTTCTCCCCACCTCTATCCCGTTTTCAGCCCCGCCCTGCCCAGGGCAGGTTATATCCCGAAAAGCCAAGGATCAGGCAGGAAGGCCTGGGCAGCATGCCAGGGAGGGTGGTGGAAGCTGAAACAGAACGATTGGGAGGCTGGGCAGGGGGGCGGAGGAGGCTGAGGCTGTCCCGGACCCTGGGTCTCTGCCCACCCACCCCAGCAGGCACCTGCAGGTGGGGTTCAGACCGCCTCAATGTTCCCCCAGGCCCGTGAGTCTGGTGACCCCATGCCCACCCTACATGAGTCCCAGAGGAAGCAGTGGCCAGCATGGCCCTGGGAAAGTCCTGCTCGGGGGACAGGGTGGCTGTCCCTGCACACGGGTCACCCTGCATACGTTCACTTGAAAATGCCACTTTTTCTTAAACTTTTTATTTTGAAGTAATTTTAAACTTCCAGGACAGTTGCAAAAATACACAAACTCCATCATACCCTGCCCCAGATGCCCAGATCCACCCATTTTAACATTTTACCATACTTGCCATAGCATTCTGTGTATCTGTCCATCTATGCACCCATCCATCTATCCATCTATTTCTCTTATATAAATATATAGATCCATCCACTGATCTGTCTAATCTATCAATAAAAATGCCACTTTTTAAGGTACGCTTTTGTTCTGTGTATTTGACATATGATTTATATATGTTGGGAGGTGCAGTTTTTATTTATTTTGCTATCGCTCCCTTAAGTTTCTGGGAACATTGCTGGCTCCCCCACCCCCACCCCCCAGCTTTAGCTCCTGCTCAGCACTTCCTCTGACTGATGAAATCCCTCAGTCTGTCCCAAGGTCCCTTCTTTCAAAGAGTCCTTCCTAACAGTCAGTGCTCAAGTCCAGTTTCCCAGCCCATGGGGTTTTTGGTGGAGAGAATCCAGCCCACCGGATCAGCCCATGAGCCCCTCAGGCCAGTGCTACTGCTGGAGGATTGCAGCCAGGGGAGGCTGAGAGTGGCGGCCTGGACTGGCCTGGCTGGAATCTGCCGCTGGGTCCTTTGGGCTGCTTCGCTCTGTCCCAGGTAGGTAGCTGGGGCGGCTTTGGGGTTTCAGGCTGCAGCCGGGTGTCCTTGAGCTGAAGGCAGCATCTGCAGGGACAAGATGGGGTAGGACTGTGGTGCACACTCATTCCTTCCTCTAAACCCACAGCCTCATCTGGTCCCCCATTGACCACACAGGGCAGTCAGGGTGGCCCTTAGCCATGACTGAAGAGGTGCATTCGGTGACTCGCGTTTTCCAGGTAAGGAGACAGGCTCACGCTGAAGCCCAGACCTTCCCAACCTCCGTCTTCCTCTTTCTACCATCACCTGGTGCTACGGGTCTCACCAGCACCTCAAACCCATTTACCACTGTCCCCCCACCCCACCCCACAGCCTCCAGCCACTCCACCCCCTGGGGTGTCTCTGCCCTTGCCACCAAGGCCCCTCTCAGGATCTCACACCCCATCCCTCTGCCCCTACCAACTTGTGAACTTGACCCCGTTCCCCTACACACACAGAGTGGGGTCTCCGGGACACCTATCTGCTCTACTTCATCCACTGTACCCTACCCTGAAGAACCTTCCAGAGGGCCTCTCCCCTCAAGACTTTGGCCCTTTACTGCTGAACAGGATGGCGTTCAGCCCCTTAGCCTGACTTCAAGACCCCGGAACCCCATCTGCCCACATGGACAGATACAGGCCCATCTTGCCCACTGGCCTGGCCACCACCTCTGCCTTGGACCCATCCCCCTACCACCATAACAAATGCCCTCTCCACCCCTGGGGACCCTGCTCAAACTGCCCCTCCTCCTAGCAGGGGGCCTCCCCCACCCCTATGTTGGCTGAGTGCACACAGCAGTTGATACCCATTCAAAGAACACGTTCCCAGCTTGCACCTCTGACTCCCCCTTCCCCCACTGTGAAGGAGGGAGGCCAGTCCCACACTCTGGGTGGGCTGCTTTGGACAGGCCCTGGAAGCTCAAGGCCTGAGCTGGGGCCCAGCCTCACCACCGTGTACTAGCCTCTGTCCTTGGGTGTGCAGAGGGACAGCGGGTGGCCGTTCAACAAGGGAATTCGTTTCTCTACATGAACAGGGGAGAACGCCCACAGCACAGCATTTACTACACAGAGGATGATGTGGGTAATCATGAGCTGTCTTCCACTCTGTGATGTGGAAAGCTGGTGTGGGCAGTAGATAACAAGATCGCCCTGTGCACAGAGATCTCCCCTCTGCACAGAGATCTCTCCAGGCCCCTGCCCCTTCCAGAGCTGAGAATATCCGGGAAGCCCAGCCCAAAATCAGGAGGTGGCCTGGCGTGTGGGGGCAGAGCAGAAGAAAGCATGCATTTATTGGAATTGTGCCTTGTTGGATAAATCATTTCAGGCCACTACAAAGGGAGGTGGTGGACAGTGGAGTTTTAGATTTTTATCTTATGCTGTCTTTTTGGTTGTTACTTTCATTATGTTTTTTACATAAATACAAACCAGTAAAAACGATATTCACTCATCACCCCACCATCCAGGAAATCCACAATTAGCATTCCAATGCATGGATTTCCAGATGCTTCCCATGCATTTGTAAGCACTGTTAAATTCCAAATATATTTTGGTATGAATACGGGACATACGATTTTGTCATCTCGCTTCTCTTCCAGTACCTCAGGAATGCCTCTCCACATCAACATTCTCACGTGTTTCCCACAACTGCTGTTCCAGACACCAGATCCCTGCTAGGAAACCAGATGGTTCCAGGCTTCACCATGAAGAACATTCCAGGGCTTATATCAGGCTGTTTGAAGCCTGGCGCTCACCCTCCCTGGTCCACAGCAGACAGAAGACACCTCCCGAGCCCCCAAACCCTCCCACCCAGCCCACTCTGCCTTCCTGAGGGGGTGCTCTTAAGGTCTCTGTGGTCACCTACACATCACACTGTCTGGCTGGGGGGCTCTCATGCTCTTCGGCCAGTGAATTCCCATCCCAGACAGACAAACACACCCTCCTCCATGCGTGGGTCTGAAGTCTAAGGGACTCGAACCTCACAGCGACCCTCGCCTGGCCGCCAGCCTCATCAAGCCACGTGGCCAGCAAAGCCACGTGGCCCTGCCCAAGCTAAGAGGGCTGGTGTGGGGGCGGTGTTACACTCGGACCCTGAGCCCCTCACGACACTCCTAAATGGTGGGGGGAGTTAGCAGAGGGCAGCGGCTATTCCTCAAGTTGCACCTCCAAGGAAATCAAACAGCTAGCAATCTGTCCTCACTTCCCTCTAACCCCGAGTCTCCCTTTGCCCACTTCACCCCTGCACTGGGGCTGGCCCTGCAGCTCAGAGCTGGGGAATTTTAAAGGATCATGCCAATACTTGTGGAATGAATTAGTGTCTTAGGATAATGTGGTTTCACGCTTGGTTGTAGCCTTCTTGAAATTCTTCAAAAATTTCAAACACCTTTTCATTTTGCACTGGGCCATTATTTCCTGTTTCTTTGTATGTCTTATCTTTTGTGGCACACTGTATATTTTGCTCTTTTAACGTGTTATCTCTGGAATTTAGTCACCGAGGAGTCTGCTCCTAAAATTTATATCCAGCTAGTGTTATGACAGAGATTTCTGAATGCTAGGAGCTAACAAAAAAAAAGGAAGGGAAGGAGGGAGAGAAGGAGGAAGGGAGGAAGGGAGGAAGCAAAGGAGACTTTATAGTAGCCTGTTAGAGTGCTCTCCTTAAGAATTCAGCCTAACAATGAGTTTAAAAACAATCTGAGGTGAGAGCATAGGGTTCTTTCTGGTCTTTGCTGAGCATGCCTCTTGTCCTGAGCATGTGTGCATGGCCCTAGGAATTCCCCCATTTACACATATCCAAATGTCACATTTCCCCTAGAAAACAGTGTTTCCTCCCAGTCCCACGTGCTACACTCTATGTCCCAGAGCCAGCAATCCTTTGCCCCAGGCAGCTGCAAATTGATTCAGTTAAGGGACCTTTGATTAGATCACTTTTGATTAGATAGTTCAGTTAAGAAGTAATCTTAACTTTAATCTCAATCAAAGCAGAAAAGGCATTTGAAAAAATCCGGCACCCTTTCTTGATAAAAACACTTTGAAAGATAAGAATAGAAGGAAAATTTCTCAATATGATAAAGGGCATATATGAAAAACCCACAGCCAACTTCATAATCAATGGGGAAAGGTTGAAAGCTTTCCCTCTAAGATCAGGAACAAGACAAGGAAGTCCAATGTCACCACTGTTACCCAATAATGTGCTAGAAGTTCTAGCTAGTGCAATTAGATAGATAGATAGATAGATAGATAGATAGATAGATAGATAGATAGATAGATGGCATCCAAATAGGAAAAATGTGCTAGAAGTTCTAGCTAGTGCAATTAGATAGATAGATAGATAGATAGATAGATAGATAGATGGCATCCAAATAGGAAAAATGGAAGTAAAACTCTCACTTTTGCAGATGACATGACCCTGTATTTAGAAAATTCTGAAATGTCTACAACAAAGCTACTTGAGCTAATAAACAAGTTCAGCAAAGTGGCAGGATACAAGATCAACATGCAAAAATCAGTAATGTTTCTGTACACTAGTATTGAACAATCTGAGGAGGAAATCGGGGGGAGAATCCATTTACAATAGAAACAAAAAGACTTAAATACCTTGGAATCAATTTAACCAAAGCACAGGACCTATATGCAGAAAACGACAAAACAATGCTAAAAAAAATCAGTGAAAGACAATCCTTGTTCCTGGATTGGAAGACTATATATCATGAAGATGTCAATGCCACCCAAACTGATTTATAGCCAAAAGCATTCTAAAAAAGAAGAGCGACATGGGAGGAATTTCATTGCCTGACCCTGAAACAGCTTACAAAGCTACAGTGGTCAAAACGGCATGGTACTGGCATAAAAATAGACACATTGATCAGTGTAATAGAATTGAGAACCCAGAAATAAATCCTCACTTCCATGGTCAACTAGTTTTTGACTAACCTACCAAGTCCATGTTAACAGGAAAAAACAGTCTCCAACAAATGGTGCTAGGAGAACTGGATATCTATAACCAAAAGAATGAAAGAGGACCCCTATCTCACTCCCGACACAAGAATCAACTCAAAATGGATCAAAGACCTAAAGAGAAAAGCCAGGACCATAAAACTACTAGAAGAAAATGTAGGGAAACATCTTAAAGACCTTGTGGTAGGTAGTGGTTTCTAGGACCATACACCCAAAGCACGTGCAACAAAAGAAAAAATAGATAAATGGGACCTCCTCAAAATTAAACACTTTTGCACCTCACAAGACTTTGTCAAAAGGCTGAATAGGCAGCTGACACAATGGGAGAAAATACTGGAAATCATACATCCAATAAGGGTTTAATATCCAGGATATATAAAGAGATGTTACAAATCAACAAGGAAAAGACAAATGACCCAATTAAAAAATGGGCAAAAGGCTTAAGTAGGCATTTGTCCAAAGAAGAAATACAAATGGCAAAGAAAAAACACATGAAAATATGTTCAACATCACTAATGATTAGGGAAAGGCAAATCAAAACTACAATGAGATATCATTTCATACCTATCAGAATGGCCACTATTTAAAAGACAGAGAACTACAAGTGTTGGAGAGGATGTGGAGAGATAGGAACACTTCTTCACTGTTAGTGGGAATGCAGAATGGTACAGCCACTATGGAGGACTGTTTGGCAGTTCCTAAAGAAGTTGAATACAGACTTGCCACATGACCCTGCAATACCACTACTGGATATATACCCAGAAGAACTGAGAGCAGAATAGACATCTGCACACCAATGTTCATAGTGGCATTATTCATGACTGTCAAAAGTTGGAAACAACCCAGGTGTCCATCAACCGATGAATGGATAACAAACTGTGGTGTATTCACAAGATGGAATATTACGTAGCTGTTAGAAGAAATGAAGTTGTAAAATATATGACAACATGGATGAACCTAGAGGACATTATGTTGAGTGAAGCAAGCCAGACACAAAAGGACAAATACTGTATGATTGCATTACTATAAACTAAATATATTGTGTAACATATTTTCTGATTCCATTTATATAAAATGTAAATACAAATCAATTTATAAAGATGAAATTTAATTAGTGGTTATGTAGGGCTAGGCAAGGCATGCTAAGGCGTGTAGAGTTTTTCTTTCTGGAGTAATGAAATTGTTCTAAAATTTTTTGTGATGATGAATGTACAACATTGTGATTATACTGAAAGCCATTGATTATACACTTTAGATTGTATAGTATGTGAATATGTCTTAATAAAACTGCTTAATAAATAAATAAATAATTGTGCAAGAACAGTCAGAAATAGTAGCTATGTATAGCAAGGGAAATAGATTGAGAGGTGAAGAATTTTCTTGTTTGTTTGTTTATTATTATTATTATTATTGAAATAATGAAAATGCTGTAATAATGATTGAAGTGATGAATGCGGAACTATGAGATTATATCGAATACCATTGATTGTACACTTTGGATGAATTGTATGCTTTAATAATATGTATCAATAAAATTGATTTGTTAAAAAAAATGCAAATATGCAAAGTCAACAGGAGAACCCCAAATCTGAACTCACGGATAATGGGACTCAAAGAAACCAGATCCGTATCCACGAGGTCAGATCAACTCAAAATTCAACAGTCCACTTGGCATGAGCAGACTGACAAAACTAATCCAACAGTCTCTTCTGAACGAGAAGACCAACAAAGTGAAAATAAGCAAAGATCAGAACAGAAGAGAGAATTTTACAAACCTACCTAACCTAGGAAAAGATCCAGATTCAGAATCACCTTCATATGAAGCGCCCAGTGGTTGTCCATGGCAGAAATCTCACCTGGAACTGTCAGCCTCGGTCCTCCTCTGGGGAAATCCCTGGGCAGCTGCTAGGCACAGAGCTGAGGTTCCAGGGAAGCCCTGCAGCTGGCAAGACTTGGATTGGGGCTGCTCCAGGGGCTGCATCCCAGAGCATGGGGACTGCCGCGGAAGTTGGGGAATCTTCCCCAAACCAGTTCAAAGTGAAAATGAGAGCTAGGGTTTGGTTTTGTTTTTTAACAATATTCAGCTCTTTTTTTTAAATCCCCATACCCCACCCCCAGATTGCTCCGTCATCTGTCTGCTCATCTTCCTCAAGAGGAACCGTAAACCAAACCCGGGACTTCCCATGTGGGAGGCAAGCACCCAATTTCTTGAGCCACATCAGCTCCTCTAGGGTTTTTATAGGAGAAAGAAAGGAAAAAAAGGGTAGTTGAGAAGAAAAACAAGAAAGAAAAAAAAAATGATGCCAGGGGTCTTGTGAGGAGGTTACGTTCGCTTTCTCAGTCCTGTGTTGTCTCAAGTACAGCCAACTTGCCCTTGATTTCTGGGCTAATAAATCACAGTTTAGATATAGTTATGCAGGCACAAGGCCTTCACGGCTCCTTTCTCAGACAACCGCTCAAGGATATCAAACTTTGTGTCTCTGGGAAAAGTTACAGATTTACACCATTCTGTCTGGTTTTGCTTTGAGATGTTATCTTATTCCTGTAAGCAAAACTGAGAAGGTTTAGTTAATATCCTTCAAGGAACTAAGTACAAAGAGTAAACTTCTAAAATTAGATTAATAGAAAATCAGTACAATTAGTTTTAGAATTTTCAAAACCGCTGGAGTGAAGAAATTTCAATAAGCACGTTTTCCAGCTATCAATGGCAGGGTAAAAACCGCAGCTCTCTTTCTCTGTGTGTTTCTGCTTTCAGATCTCAGTTTACAGAAGACCCCAGCAAGAAGGCAGAGACCTAACCTCGGTTACATCTCACTGAGGTAGTCCAATTAAAGGCCCTGAAGCAATCTAATCAAAAATAATATAGGGAAACGGATGTGGCTCAAGCGATTGGGCTCCTGACTACCATATAGGAGGTCCAGGGTTTGGTTCCCTGGGCCTCCTGGTGAAAGGCAAACTGGCCTGCGCGGAGTGCTGGCCTGCGTGGAGTGCTGGCCCATGCAGAGAGCTGGCGCAGCAAGATGATGCAACAAAAAGAGACACAGAGGAGAGACAATAAGAGATGAAGCAGACCAGGGAGCTGAGGTGGCGCAAGAGATTGAGCGCCTCTCTCCCACTCTGGAAGGTCCCAGGATCGTTCCCAGTGCCGCCTAAAGAGAAAACAAGCAGACACGGAAGAACACACAGAGAGCAGACAGCAAGCGCAAAACAACAAGGGGCGAAGGGGAGAAATAAATAAATAAAAATATTTAAAATAATAATAATATAATTAAATGTCCTTTAACTGAATCCAATCAAAGGCCCCATCTATACTGCATTTACAGGCACAGGAATGGAATGGGTTAGCTTAAGAACATAATTTTCTGGGGTCCACAAAAGACAAACCAGAGCAAAGTACTTAGAAACTGTTAAAATAATTTGACATCGTCATGCAACCCAGATGTATTTTCAGTGGACTCACCTCCTTGAACAGGGCTGTCTTAGTTTGCCTGAGCTGCCATCACAAATACCACACAATGGGTTTTGCCTTAAACAAGGGTCCTCTCCTCTCTTGTGTCTGCCGACTTCCTGCTTCCATCTCCTCCTTGTGGCTTTCTCTCTATACGGCCTCCTGTAACCTGGATTAAGACCTATGATGCCCCAGTTGGCCACAGCTTAACTAGAAATAACACCTTCAAAAGGTCCTATTGACAATGGGTTCACACCCACAGGGACTTGGACTAAGATTAAGAACATGTGTTTGTTGGGGTGCATAATCCAATCTACCACAAAATCATTTCACTGGGTGAATTTCCAGCTAAGTACTAAGCAAGCTCAGCAGAACCACCCATTGCTTCACAATGGATTGGAAACTTCTTTAAAAGGCAGAAACAAAACCTTCACCACAGATAGTTAGAGGAGCACTGGCCTCATGGGAAAGCAGACATCAATCAAATTATCTCGCACAGACGTGCCAGCTGGGATGAGTGATGTGAAGAAAAAGAACAGTGAGTTATGAGAATAGCGGGGGGGCCACATCCAGATGGGGTCAAGGAACTTTGGGGATTTTGTCAAATTGCTAGGGGAAAGAGCAGGGAGGAGTGAGAGACCATGGGCAGCACTGGACTCTGAGGGCAGTGGGGAGGGCTCCTGGGACATTTCCATGTGCAGTCATGACCAAATGTGCCCACTGCTCATCTGCAGACTTGACCAAACATGCCCAATGCTCAGATGACAAGCATAAGGCAGACAGAGCCCCATAAGCAAGCGCTGGCTCTGTTGGTCCCAGCAGTTTTCTCAACCTCTCCATTCCAGTTAGAAGACTCAAATGCAGGGGGCACAGGGGGAAAATGGAGGGGGCCCCGCATTGAGGAACCACAGCCTCACACTTCTCCCACATCTTGGAATCCACCATTTCTCAACGGGACGGGCACTGCCAGCCTCCAATCCTACTCCAGCTTTCATGTCTCTGTGCCTTGGCAATGCTGTTCCTTCTCCCTGGAATGTACTTTGGTGGCCCATCCTCTGGGGGCAGGTCAGCTCCAGAAGTTGCTCCCTTAACCCTCATCACAAATGCAGAGATCTATGGTTGGTCCCAGACACACCCAGAGGTGAGTTTACAGCAGGTAGGCCCTTTTGGCTCTGCATCAAGATACACCTGTTCAAAAAAACAAACCAAACCAAAAAGTCTGAACACTTGAGTTCTGCTATCAGTGTTCTTTTTAAAAAATTTAATTTTATTTAAAAATTCCAAAATTTTCAAGAAGTCCTCTCTTTGCCTCTTCTCTCCACCCCTGGTAATCCCTAATCTACTTTCTATCTCTATCGATTTGCCTATTGTAGATATTTCATATAAGGTATTTGTCCTTATTTGCCTGGCTTATTTCACTCAGCATAATGTTTTCAAGGTTCATCTATGGTGCATCATGTCTCACAATGTCATTCCTTCTTAAGGCCAAATAATATCCCGCTGTGTGCATGTACCATGTTTGGTTAATTCATCTGTTGATGGACACTTAGGTTGTTTCCATCTTTTGGCAATTGTGAATAATGCTGCTATGAACACTGGTGTACAAGTATCTGTTTGAGTCCCTGTTTTCAATTCTTTGGGGTATAGCTCTATGGGTAGAATTGCCAGGTCATGTGGTAATTCTATGCTTATCTTTTAAGGAACTGCCATACTGTTTTCTACCGTAACTGCACCATTTCACATTGGCATGAAAAAGGTAAAACTTGTTAGTTGATGTTTGGAACTGTCCATACCGTGGAAACGCAACCAAACAGGATCCACCCCTGATGGAGAGTTTAAATTTTAAGGACTCAAGAAAAATGTCAACTCAAAACCACTTTCAGCAAGAAATTCCAGCACAGGTGACATCTCCTAGGAACCTTTCCAGGAACTCCCAGGGTTTTCGATTCTCTCCCTAGTCAACACTTCTTCAATGTCACTCCCACTGGGACCCACTGGAGGTCAGGGCCATGGTCAAGGTTGAGGGGATGCAGAGCAAGAACAGCAAGGTTGGCTAGAAGCTGGAGACACGGGGAGCCAGCGGGACATTCTCTGGAGGATGCAAATATGTTTTCCTTAGAATTTTGAGGATCAATGATTTTACCCTTGAGCACCGTTGGACCTCGACTCAGTAGGAACCAGGGACCTAGAGCAGGGGCAGGCAAGGGGCCTGAAGCAGGAAGCTGTGGCAGCCTCTTCTTCCTTTGGGGAATGGACTTGGACCCATTGAGGGTGGGCTATTGACGGGAATGGAGGAAGCCTCTCTGCCTGACTTAATTCCCTTATGGTCAGCGGGCTTCAGAGAGCCCACTGAGGAGGTCAGGGAAATCTTGAGCTTGTTCATTCATTCATTCGTTCATTTATCCAGCAAAAGACAGTTGAACCAAAAGCAACAAGTAATCCACACTTGGATCTTGGCATAACTCCAGTACTCTTGATGATAAGCAGATTTGTTGCTGTCCATGAACATCATGTGTTTCAAGCATCAATGGGATGGAGGTCCCAAGTCCCAATCCTCCAAGACAGTCAAGGGCTTGGTCATCAGTCTTTGTATCCCCAAAGCCTGACTTGCAGCCCATGACCCATGGATGCTGAATGAGTAAATTCCATTCCAGCCCCTTCTTCCTGAATTCATCCAGTACAGGACTGCTGAATTTCAGAAGGGGTTTCTCCAGCCAGGAGGACAGGTGCTCAGAGCTGCAGGACCTCCAGCTGGCCCCACCATCTCTGCAGGCCTGCCAGCTGTTCCTCTGAGAATCCTGAATTCCCTCCTGAGTATAAGCCCTCGGTGGAGAGAGGGTGCTCGTCTGGGCTCGTGCTGAGAGACAATTGGCCCTTACAGCAATCCTCTGAACAGGGATTATCACTTTTACTTCTTTCTCTCTGGCTTTTCCTACTTCTGGCTTCTGGAATTCTACTTTGGTGTTCAATTTCCTTTGCTTGCAAGGACTTTGGCTACATTGGACTGAGGCCCACCTTCATTCAGTTTGGACTCACCTTAACTAATAACATCTTCATCTACCCTATTTACAAAAGGGTTCACATCGCCAGAACAAGGGTTTAGGAAGTGAACGTGTCTTTTGTGGGGGGATATGATTCAATGCCCGATAGCCACCTGTTAGCTTCACTTGCCCCTGCCCTGCCCATGTCCTAACTGGATCCTGATAAACATGAATAACTGCACGAAGAGATATGACGTTTCAAAGGGGAGAGTTTTCCTACTGACCACGAGAGGAAGGGCCACTCATCTTGCTCCACAAGAGCCTGGAATAAACAACCACCCAGAGGAGTTAGAGAAAGGCTAGTTGAAGAGAGTGTGGGAAACCCTCTCCATTGCCCTCCCACAGCATGGGTGGGAAACTGCTTGGCGACGACGAAGGCATTGCTCTGCCCCCGTGGGTGTGCCTGGAGGACTCAGAGTGGGGTGGCTTGACAAGGGAAGGCTTTGGTGTTACACAATCAGTCCCTGAACCCTGTCCAGCCTGCTGCCTCCCCACTGCCAAGTCCCCTAGCTCGGGGCACTGTTGTCTTTCTCCGGGGTGACCACAGCAACCTGCTCACTGCAGCCAGACGGATCTTTCTGCAAAACAGAATGGACCATGTCACCTTCACAACACTCCTCCACACTCCATTTAAAAGTCTCCAATAGCTCCTCCTTGCTCTCTGAAGGGAGCCCAGACTCTTCAGCATGGCTTCCATGGCCCCATGATCCGATCCTTACATGACCTCCCCAGCCAAGCTCCTTTGGTCTCCCGCCAACATTGACCTATGTGGTTCCCTCACTGGAAACACTCCTTTCCCCCATCCTTTGCTTGTGTTGTCCCTTCCTGCAGAAAGCCTTTGTGGACAGTGCCCACATCTAGCCACCCTCTGTAGGTCCTCTCAAACACCTTCAATTTCCCCCATGATAGCACTGGAGTCGCATAACTCCGGAGGCTGGTGTTTTCTTGTCTATAGAATGGGGAATGATACTGCCTACTTCACAGACTGTGAGAAGGAGTCAACACCTGCTGTACCCACAGCCCCTTCCTTCCACCCAACTCTGCCCAGACATGGCTGACTGACCAGAAGTCAGTCCTGGGGCCTGGGACAAAGGCCTTGCCCTAACTGGGCCAGCCAGATTCTTTTTCTTGACGTTTGCTTTGTGGTTGTGGGCAATTGCCTTCCCCTCTGGAAGCTTTGGGTGCCTTTGGATAAGAAAGCTAATCATAGTACCCGCCTCAAAGAGTTGTCAGGATGGTGTTAAATGAGACACCGCTTCGAAGTGCCGCCAAGCACAGGGTCTGGCACAGAGAAGGTGTGCGGCAAGTGCCAGCAGCTATTATTATACCCCAAGAAGGAGAACAGGAGATGCGGGCGAGAGTCAGCTGGGTAGACGTGGGAGCAGAAGTGGAAAGGAAGCCAGACATTGGGCAGACAGATGGCGGAGGCCAGTGGGCAGCAGAAGCTGGGAGTGGGTGGAGGCTCAGAGCCCGAGGGGAGAGGCAGAGGAGGGACTGAGGGAGTTGGTGGAAGGAGCAGAGCGGAGAGAGAATTAGACTAGAAGCAACAGCTAAAGATGCGCCTGTGCCGTCATGCATTTTTCCCTGAGGGACCATTCCAGAGTTTCCCACAGGTCTGGCTGTGTGTTTTAGATGCTCCCCTCCCTCATTTAGGTTCCAGGAAGCCAAAAAGGGTCTAACTAACCCCCTATGTAAAGCACTTGGCACACTGCCTGGTTAGCAAGAGCTCAATATCTCATAGCTATTATTGTTATTATTTTTTTATATTACATGGTCAGCAAGTTTACAAGTAATAACAGGCTTTTGAAAATAACCTTTTTATTTTAGAACAGTTTTAAAAATATATTTTTTATTTATTTTTAAAAGAAACTTAGATTACATAAAATGTTACATATGGGAAGCAGGAGTGGCTCAGTCGATAGAGCCCCCGTTTACCATATGGGAGGCCCCGGGTTCACTTCCCGGGGCCTCCTTGTGAGGGCCGCGCAGCCTAGTGGGCTGATGCAGCAAGACCTCACAACAGGAAGTGGGTGTGGCTCAACCCATAGAGACCCTGTTTACCATGTGTGAGGCCCGGGGTTCGCTTCCCGGGGCCTCCTTGTGAGGGCAGGCCAGCCCGCGCGGCGTGGTGGGCTGATGCAGCAGGACCTCACAGCAAGGGGGAGATAAGCAGACACAGAGAAGACACACACAGCGAATGGACACAGCAAGCACAAGCAGCAAGGGGGGGATAAATAAATAAATAAATAAATCTTTTAAAAAAAAAAGTTACATAAAAAAAATAAGGGATTCCCATATGCCCCACTCCCCACACCTCCAGAACAGTTTTAGATTTACAGAAAAATTTCAAAGCTAGAACAGAGAGTTCCTATATACCTCACACACATTTCCCCTATTATTAACATCTGACATTAGTTTGATACATTTGTTCCAATGAACAAACCAATATCGATACATTAGTAACAAAAATCCATATCTCATTCAGATTTCCTTAATTTTCCCCTAACATCCTTTTCTGTTCCCAGATTCCACATTACATTTAGTCATCATGTCTCCTTAGGCTGCTCTTGGCTGTTGCAGTGTCTCAGACTTTTCTGGTTTTTCATGAACTTGGCAGTTTCAGGAAGGACTGGTCAGGTATTTTGTCTTTATACTGGAATTTGTCTGATGTTTTTCTCATTAGACTGGGGTTATTGGTTCTTAGGAGAAAGACCACAGAGGTGAATTTCTCTTTCCATCACATCATATTTTTTTAAATATTTTTTTATTTTTAAAGAAGTTTTAGAATACATAAATGTTACATAAAAAATATAAGAGGGAAGCGGGTGTGGCTCAGTGGCTAGAGCCCCCGTTTACCATATGGGAGGCCCGGGTTCGCGTCCCGAGGCCTCCTTGTGAGGGCACACCAGCCTGAGTGGTGCGGTGGGCTGATGCAGCAACCTCACGGCAGGAAGCGGGTGTGGCGCAATGGATAGAGCACCCGTTTACCATATGAGAGGCCCTGGGTTCGCTTCCCGGCGCCTCCTTTTGAGGGCAGGCCGGCTTGCGCGGCGCCGGGCTGATGCAGCAAGACCTCACAGCAAGGGGGAGATAAGCAGACACAGAGAAGACACGCAGCGAATGGACACAGCAGCACAAGCAGCAAGGGGGGGATAAATAAATAAAATAAATAAAATCTTTAAAAAAAAAAAATATATATATATATAAGGGATTCCAATGTCCATCACATCATATTAACAAGATTAACCACATTAACCAGTGATGTGAGGCCTTTTTTTCTCTCATGTTTTCAAGGAACAGTAATTAAAAAAAACAAAAATCACATACTGTTTTAGTTTCCTAGCTGCTAGAACAAATGTCATATAATGGGTTGATTTCAACAATAGGAATTTATTGGCTTATGGGTCTGAAGCTAGGAGAAATCCAAATTCAAGGCATCAGCAAGGTGTTGCTTTCTCCTTGAAGACTGTGGCTGCTGGCTATCCTTGGTCCTTGGCTTTTCTGTCACATGGCGATGCACACGGTGGCATCTTCTCCTTTCTTTTCTGGGTTCTGTTGACTTCTGGCTTCCAGAAGCTCCCTGTGGCTTCTCTGTTTCCAATTTCCTTTGCTTCTAAGGACTTCAGCCATATTGGCTGAAGGCCCACCCTCTTGCAGCTTGGGCCCACTTAAACTAATAATCTTCAAAGGTCCTATTTACAGATGGGTTCACACCCACACCACCAGGAATTGGGACTTTTTTTTTTTTAATATATATATATATATATTTTAAAAGATGCTTAGATTACACAAATGTTACACAAAAATTGCAGGGATTCCCATGTTCCCCACCTCCCACACCTTCCATAACATCCCACATAAGCATCTTTCATTAGTGTAGCTCATCACCTGCAATGGATATACACATCCTGGGGCTTTGCCACTAAGCATGGATCATAGTTCACATTGTAGACCACACTCTCTCCCACACAGTTCTTCATGGTATATGCTGATGTAAAATGGCCTATATCTGTCATTGTAATGTCACTCAGGATAATTTCCAAGTCCTGAAAAAGCCCCTGTATTACAACTGCTTTTCCCTTCCCTGCCCCAAAAGCGTCTAGTGGCCACTGGCTCCACCTCACTGTTGTAATTTCTTTCATTGCTTGAATCGTAATATGTCTACAACAGAATATCAGTAAGTCCACTCTAGTCCATAGCTCTTCCCCCAATCCTGAGGAGTCTGGGATGGTGATGTCCACTCCACCTCCAAGTGAGAGGGGGGCTTATTTCCAATGGATACAGTGGATGAAATTGTCCTGCCTGCAGCTGCAGGCTCTCTCCAAGGAATTGGGACTTGAACATGCCTTTTGTGGGGGGAGGAGCATGATTCAATCTCCCCAAAACACTAAGACCAAAAAGAAAATCTCTAAAGCACAAAAAGATAGAAACTACAGGTCATAGGTTCTGTTATGGCACAACAATAAGAATAAAGCTAGGGAAGCGGGTGTGGCTCAGTGGATAGAGCCCCCGTTTACCATATGGGAGGCCCGGGTTCGCATCCCGAGGCCTCCTTGTTAGTGCTGGCCTGAGTGGTGCGGTGGGCTGATGCAGCAACCTCACGGCAGGAAGCGGGTGTGGCTCAGTGGATAGAGCCTCCGTTTACCATATGAGAGGCCCCGGGTTCGCTTCCCGGGGCCTCCTTGTGAGGGCAGGCCGGCTCGCGCGGCGCCGTGGGCTGATGCAGCAAGACCTCACAGCAAGGGGGAGATAAGCAGACACAGAGAAGACATGCAGCAAGTGGACACAGCAGCACAAGCAGCAAGGGGGGGATAAATAAAATAAAAATAAATAAATCTTAAAAAAAAAGAGTAAAAAAAAAGTCGTATTCAAGTCTCAATTCACGTTTCTGTGGTTGTGAACCCATTTTGTAAATTGTGTCTTTGAATATGTTCAAAGACATATGCCCTCACTAGGGCATAGGACATATGTGTCTTTGAATATGTTCAAAGACATATGCCCTCACTAGGAGGCGTGAGGAAGCGAACCCGGGGCCTCTCATATGGTAAACAGGTGCTCTATCCATTTCGCCACACCTGCTTCCTGCCGTGAGGTTGCTGCATCAGCCCACCTCACCGCTCAGGCCAGCGTGCCCTCACAAGGAGGCCTCGGGACGCGAACCCGGGTCTCCCACATGGTAAACGGGGGCTCTATCCACTGAGCCACACCCGCTTCCCTTGAATACGACTTTTGTAAGGTCCATGTTTCAGTCCCCAGCAGTCCCCAAGGATCCCCAACAGTCCCCAACATGAACCTCCTGTATTCATGCCCTCCCCTTGAGTGAGGACTGGGCCAAGTCATTCACTTCTAAATATATTCTAGAATATTCCAGAATGTGGCAAAGGCAAGTGGGATGTCACTTCCAAGATTATGTAACAAAAGCCTGAGACTTCTGTTTTGCTGGTCCTCCCTTGCTCACTCACGTGCTGGCTCTGATGACACTAAGGTCCTTGTTGTGGGTTGCCCTGTGGAGAGGCCCAGCCAGGTTGGAACTGAGGTCCTTGGACCAACAGCCTTCATGGAACTGAATCCTATAACAACCATGGGAGTGAGCTTGGAAGGGGATTCTCCCCTAGCTGAGGCTTGATTCAACTTGATTACAGCCTTGTGAGACACCCTGGGCCAGAGGCCCAGCTAAATCGTATCCAGATTCCTGAGCTACAGAAACTTTGAGATAGTAAATATTTGTTGTCTTGAGCCATTAAATTTCAGGATAATTTGTGCCATAGCAATAGATAAGGAATGCCAAGAGTCTATCTGTGACAATCCAAGCTGCAAATCTGGAAAAGAGCACAATATGAAGGAATTTGAACAGCCTCTAGGAGCAGAGAGCAGCCCCCTAGCTAACCACCAGTGAGGAAATGGGTTGTCAATCCGAAAACCACAAGGAACTAAATTCTGAAAGACGTGGGCAGCAGATTCTTCCCCAGAGCCTACAGATAAAAGCCCAGCCTGGCTGATATCTTGAGTTTGGCTTTGAACCCTCTTGGTCAAACCAACCCAGACTTCTGATGCCCAGAACTATGAGATAATGAATGGGTGTTGGTTGAAGCTGCTAAGTTTGTGATCACTTGTTACACAGAAATAGAAAATGAATACTCTAAGAAATAATGCATATAGTGCACTTATCATAGCCTGGGGACCTGGTCAGGACTAGTTAACATTAGCCAGTATCGATATCACTGATCCCCCAACCCCACACACTAGAAAATTGGTTGGAGTCCATGCCCAGTCTGGAAATCTGTGCTACAAATAAGACTGTCCTCATTCAAGACCTTTTGCATAAGGTCCTTTAGGGTCTCTTTCATTCATTTTGTCAATAAACATGCATTTACTGACCACCTACTTTTTTTTTTTTTAAGATTTTTTATTTATTTATTCCCCCCTTGCTGCTTGTGCTCACTGTGTCCATTTGCTGTGCATTATTCTGTGTCTGCTTGTCTCCCTTTGTTGTGACGTCTTGCTGCGTCAGCTCACCGCGCCGCGCGGGCTGGCTTGCCTTCACCAGGAGGCCCCAGGAACTGAACCCGGGGCCTCCCATATGGCAAACAGGAGCCCTATCCATTGAGCCACATCCGCTTCCTGACCACCTACTATATGCCAGACACTGGGCTCACCATCACAATCTGACAGTCTCTACCTCCAAGTCTCCTGAGAGAGGTGGAGACTCAGAAGCGATGGCCTGGGGTTCTGTGAAGAGCATTCTCCTACCCCTGCCAGACCCATATCCTGTAAAAGGACCAGAGTCGTGAACACAAGCAGGGTTCTCTACCCTCGTCTGATAGGGTAAAACAATGCCCAAATGAACACCCCCTCAACATCCTCCTGAGCCAGCAGCAGACTTTCTAGCCACTTTCAATTTCCCCTTCCCCTCTCCCTCCAAGAGAAAGAGGTGTTTCTTCTAGGTGCTAAACTGTCTTCTCAAAACTCTGCTCCATCAGCTCCTTACATCCACTTCTGTCTCTTCAACGTCTTCCTTTCTACTGGCTCTCTCTGCTCAGTGTTTAAGTACACTCCGAACTCTCCCTTTAAAAACAATTAAACCCTTAACCAAGCCACCAAACTCAGCATTGCCAATAGAGAGACAATCTTACATGTTGGGTATTCTAATGAATGCCCTGGGAAGCACACAACATCACTGATGGAAGCTTCTTGATAAAATCGGAAACTAATCTGATGAATCAATCAGTTGAATTAGGATTTGGGACATTTTTACAAAACAACAGGCCTTCAAAATTGTCAAAGTCGTGAAAGACAAAAATAAAAAGTGAGGGGAGATTTTCTAGATTAAAGGAGACTGAAAAAGGCGTGAGTCACAACGAGTGACACTCGATTGGATCCTCGAATTATTAAAAAGATGTAAAGAGAAAATTTGGGAACATTTACTAGAGAGTTTTATTTGATTGAATTTTTTTTTCAAAAATTCAAAAAAATCAGTTAATTAGCTTGACATAATTAGGTCAGTGGAACCCTATTTTAATCTCAATTCTTCTCATTTTAATGGTTATATATGAACATGACAAATTCAGCTCTATTAAGATAAAGATAAATGCCTAATTAAGTGGGGCTTTTTTTTTTTTTTTTTACTGGGAGGTCCCAGGAATCGAACCCAGGTCCCTCCATATGGGAGATGGACACCCAACCATTTGAGCCACATCCATCCCCCAAGTGGAGCTTTTTTTTTTTTTTTTTTAAACAATTTATTGAAGTGTATCATTCATACATGAACATACATAAACTATAAGTGTTCAGTAAACATTGTGAACTTACAAAACAAAACATGCACAACATCATACAGGGCTCCCACACATCACCCCTCCCCCCTGCCAACAAACACCCCGCTTTGTTGTGAAACATTTGTTAACAAATCATGAAAGAGCATTGTCAAAGTATTACCAACTATAGTCTGTATCTTCCTTCCCTATACATTTTTTTTAAGGATTTATTTCCTTTTATCCATTTTTACCCCTGGCCCCCATTTTTGCTGTTTCTGTGTCCATTCGCTGGGCGACTCTGTGTCCGTTTCCTGCCCTTTCTTCTCATCCTTCTCCTCCTGTCTTCACTGGGATTTGATCCTCGGAACCTCCGATGTGGGAGAGAGGTGTCCTACCGCCTATGCCACCTTAGTTCCTAGTTTTTCGGTGCGTCTCGTCTTGGCTTTCCCTTGTGTAACCGTTGGCCAATTTGATGTAATTATGAATTCCAAAAATATAATTGGATCATGCTTGTAAACTGATCTGTTAATCTGGGCATGGTTAGGTTATGATTAGGGTGTTGAGCCCCACCCCTTGGTGGGTGGGAAATCAAATATAAAAGGCATGGCAAGAACAGTTTTGAGAAGCAGTTTTTGAGAAGCTGTTTTGATGTTGGAAAGAAGGCCCCAGGAGATGAGAAGCGAGCTGTTCGCCTGATTGTCTACAGCTGACCTTGTGGAGGAAACAGGAGCTAAGCCCGGAGAGAACGCAGCCCCGG
>JAQZBX010001985.1:21548-75531 GCA_029593785.1 Cabassous unicinctus | reverse complement strand
AAAAAGAAAGAAGAGGAATAAAAATAACATATGGCATACATCACATACATCAACACAAAGAAAATGTGGCTTATTAAAGTAATTCCTTAAGGGTAATAACACTGAATGTTAACAGACTAAACTCGGCAGTCAAGAGACACAGATGGGGAGAATGGATAAGGAAATAAGACCCATTTATAGGCTGTCTAGAAGAAACCTTACCCAATGATTCAAGGAGGCTGAAAGTGAATGGCTGGAAAACAATATTACAAACACACAATAACCAAAAAATGGTGGGAGTAGCTATACTAATATAGGGCAAAAGAGACTTCAAATGCAAAAATATTACAAGAGACAAAGACAGACACTATAATAGTAGTAAAAGGGGTAATCGTTCAAGAAGAAAGAACAATTATAAACATTTATTCACCTAAGCGGTGCACCTCAAAATACATGAGGCAAACACTGGGTAAAAAAGTGGAGAAAGAGATGCCTCTAAAATCATACTGGAGGACTTTAGTACAACAATATAACCATTAGACAGAACATCTGAACTGAGAATCAAAAAAGAAAAAAGACCTTGAATAATATATTATAGGATCTGTACAAACAGACATATACAGAACACTACACCCAAATACAGGGGGATATACATTCTCCTTGAGTGCACATGAATCATCTCCAAATATACCCCATGCGAGGCCACAGAAAAATTCGCAATGAACTAAGAAAGATTGAAATTATACAAAGTAATTTATTTGATAACAATGGAATGAAGCCGGAAATCAGAAAGGCCAGAGAACCAGATTAGGCACAAAGATAGGGAAGTTAAACAATACACTCGTAGACAATCAGTGGGCCATGTAGGAAAATTCAAAAGAAATCAGTAACTACCTTTAAACGGATGAAAATGACAAAACAACATATCAAAATTTATGGGATACAGTGAACTACAAAGAGAGGGAAATTCATAGCCATAAATGAATGTATCAAAGAAGAAGGAAGAGCTAAAATAGAAGATATAACAGCACACTTGGAGGAATTAGAAAAATACTTACAAACCAATAACAAAGGAAGAAGAAAGAAGGGAATAACAAAGATTAGAGCAGAAGTAAATAAAATAGAAAATAAAAGGCACTAGAAAAAATGAAATTAAAAGCTGGTTCCTTGAGAAGATCAATAAAATTGACAAACCCTTAGCTAGACTATGAAAGAAAAAGAGAAAGAAGTTGCAAATACATAAAATAATAATCAAGAAAGGAACTAAAACCACTGTTGACACAGCAATAAAGAATATCATAAGATGATACTTTGAAAAATTATATGCCAACAAGAAGGATAATTTAGAGGAAATGGAGAAATTTCCAGAAACACACAAGCAACTTACATTGACGAAATAAGAAATTGATGAACTCAACACAACAATCACAAGTAAAGAGTCAACAAAAACCTCGCAGCTAAGAAGAGCCCAGGAACAAACGACTTCACAGGTGAATTCTACCAAACATTCCAGAAAGAACTAGCACCAATCCTGCTTAAGTCTTCCAAAATATAGAAGTAGAAGTAATGTTGCCAAACTCATTCTATGATGCCAACATTGCCCTAATACCAAAGCCAAACAAAGATGCCACAGGAAAGGAAAACTACAGACCAATATCTCTAATGACCCTGGATGTTAAAATCCTCAACGAAATACTTACCAGTCGTGTTCAACAACACATCAAATGAATTATACACCACGACCAAGTGGGTTTCATCCCAGGTATGCAAGGATGATTCAATAAAAAAAAATCAAGCAAGCACCCTTCTCTGATGAAAACACTGCAAAAGATAGGAATGCAAGCAAACTTTCTGAACATGATAAAAAGGTATATATGAAAAACCCACAGCAAACATAATACAAAATGGTGAAATTCTAAAAGATTTCCCTCTAAGTTCAAGAACAAGAAAAGGATGCCCACTATCACTGCTCAAACTTAACATTGTTTTAGAAGTACTTGCTCGAGTATTGGGGCAAGAAAAAGATACAAAAGATCTCATAATTGGAAATGAAGAAGTAAGAATTTCACTACTTACAGACCACATGAACTTACACATAGCCCTGAGAAATCTACAACAAAGATTCTAGAACTTATAGATTTGGTCAGTAAGGTTTCAGGTTATAGAATCAACATGCAAAAATTAGTAGCATATCTGTACTCCAATAATGAGCAATCTGAGGAATAAATCAAGAAAAAAATAAGGAATTCATTTAACTAAAGATGTAAATGATGTATACAAAGAAAACTATACAATACTGTTAAAGGAAATCAAAGAAGACTTAAATAAATGGATGAATATTCCCTGTTCATGGATAGGAAGACTAAACACCATTAAGGTGTCTATCCTACCCAAACTAATCTACAGACATAATTCAATCCTAATAAAAATCAACAGAGGATTTTTTACTGAATTGGAAAAATAACTATGGAATTTATTTGGAAGGGCATGAGGGCCCCAATCGCCAAAGTCATAATGAAAAAGAAAAATGAAATCAGAGGAATCACACTATGTGACTTTAAAACACACTATAAAGCTACTGTGGTCAAAACTGCATGGTATTGGCACAAGGTTTGACATACTGATCCATAGAACAGTACTGAGAGTTCTGGTAAAGACCCTCTAATATACAGTCACCTGATATTCGACAAAGCCACCAAGCCCACTCAACCCATGAGAGAATGGCCTCTTCAACAAATGGTGCTTGGAGAACTGGATATCCACCCAAAGAATGAGAGAGGAACACTGTCTCACATCTTATACAAAAATAAACTCAAGATGGATCAAAGACCTTGGAAGTTATTGTAGGGAAGAATCTACAAGACCATGTGATAAGAAATGTCTTCATGGACTTCACAATGAAAGCAATGAGCATTGAAAGAAAAAATAGATGAATGGGACCTCTTCAAAATTAAAACCTTTTGCACCTCAAAGGAGTTTGTCAAGAAAGTGAAAAGACAGCCTATAACTGGGAGAAATTATTTTGTAATCATCTGATAGGAGCCTAATATCCAGCATATATAAAGAAATCCTGTATCTCAAAAAATAAAAAGAACACCAAGAACCCATTTGAAAAATAAGCAAGTGATTTGAATAGGGCCCTACTTTAGAGTTTGTTTCCCTGAGTTTGACAGAGTTGGTCTCACATATGACTTCTCTACACATCTTTCTTCTGTTGTTTTTCTTTGAACCTATAGTTGGTGCTGTACTTAAAAGAGACTTGATTCTCAGGGTTCTCCATTTACCAGCTGGGCCCTGAGCCTCAGTGAAGTTCCAACACCTACTCTCCAGTTCATTGCACTCAACCAAGACAACTAAAAAGGAGGTGAGAATGGAAAACCACCACACCACAGACCCGAGAAAGTCTACAACTGCAAGCAAGAGAGTCCTATTCATCAGCCATTTGAGATTGAAGTCCCCTCTCAATTAGAGGTGTGGTGAGCATCACCATCCCAGAATCCTTAGGAATGAGCAATGAAATATGGACTACAGTGGACTTAATGGTATTCTACTGCAGGCTTCTTGTGATTCTAAAAAAGGAAGAAATTATATGGATGTGGAGACAGTGGCCGCTGGAGATGCTGAAGTCAGGGAGAGGGAAAAAGAGATGTAATATGGGGGCATTTTCAGGACTTGGAATTATCCTGAATGACATTGAAATGACAGATACATGCCATTATATATCCTGCCATAACCTACAGAATACAATAGGTGAGAGTGTAAACTACATTGTAAACTATAATCCAAGCTTTGTGGCAATGATCCAAAATATATTTATCAATTGCAATGAATGTACCACACTAATGAAAGAAGTTGTTAATGTGGGGAAAAGTGGAAAGTGTGAGGTGTGAGGCATATGGGAATCTCATATATTTTTTATGTAGCATTTTATGTAATCTAAGTAACTTTTAAAAGTAAATAAAAAATATAAAAATTTAAAATAAAAAAAAAATGAACAGTAAAAAAAAATGAGCAAGTAATTTGAACAGACACATCTCCAAAGAAGAAATACAAATGACTAAAAAGTACATGAAAAGATATCAACATCATTAACTATTGGGGATATGCAAATTAAACCTACAATGAGATACCATCTTGCATCCACAAGACTGGAGGCTACTAATAAAACATAGGACTACAAAAGGATGTGGAGGAATGGGAAATCTCATCCACTGCTGGTGGAAATATAGTCTGGTCCAGACATTGTGGAGCATAGTTTGACATTTCCACAAAAAACTAACTATAGATCTGACATATGATCCAGCAATTCCACTGCTGGGTAGATACACAGAAGATTTGAAAGCAAGGACATGAAAAGTTATATGCACACCAATGTTCAAAGTGGCTTTATTCACTATTGCCAAAGTTAGAATCAAACCAAATGCCCATCAACAGATGAATGGATAAACAAAATATGGTATATGTAGATACAATGGAATATTACTCAGCTGTAGGTAGGAATACAGCACTAAGACACAGGATAACACTTATGTATCTTGAGGGCCTTATGTTGAGTGAAGCAAGCCATGCATTGATGGATAACTATTATATGACCTCCTTGATAGGAATTAAGCACATTGAGCAGAATCAGAGCTAGAGTCTGGAAGATTGGTTTACAGGAGATAGAAAGGGAGAAGAAGGTTGTGAGCCAACATCCATACGGGCGAAATCTATGATAAGATGGAAGTGAGTAGTTGCACATTGAAGGGACATGACAGGGCTGTAGTGATACTATTGGGTTGGGTGGTGTAAGCTTAAAAGGGGGGTAGGTGGGGCGGAAGTGTTGCATGGTCTATGAAAGTGAGGAGAGGGTTGGAGGAGGGAACAGGTGAACACTGGGCATTGGCAGGTAAGTGGTTGAAACTGCAATGTTGAGAAAGCTCTTTTGGCAATATGACAAGGAAGGATTACTGGTTTAGGGTGTTGGATAGGGTGGGCATTTGGGACTGGGCACACCTATGGCAGTCTACTAGAGAAGGTGTGAGTGAGCATTTTGCAATAATGTGTTGTATCATAGGGTGGAGTCTCACATAATGAGTGGGAAGAAGTTGGACTCCCCTCATTGGGAGGACCAATATTTTCTCAAACAGAGGGGAGGGTGTCTCTTGAAAGCATGGATGGTTCATAATAGGGGAGGTCAGACTAATGTGGCAAGCTCTCAGCATTGTTGCAAGTATCTCTGAATCTTGTCCTTCAAGGAGTAAAGCCTGGAGGTTTCCATGGTCTCGTGGGAAGGAAGAGGGAGGAATAGAAAAGATGGAAGAAGGAGAATTTAGGGGGCAATGGAAGTGTTCTGCATGATTTTGCAATGATGGATACAGGCCACGTTAAATTTCATCAAAAATTTTAAATGTGTAAGGTACAAAATGTAAACCATAATGTCAACCATTGACCATGCTTAGTAGCTATGTTTCAATATCTGTACATCAGGTGTAACAAATGTACCATCCACATGTAAAAATGTTATTAATACAGGAAGGAGGAAAAGGGGGAGGATGTTGGGTATATGGGAGCCCCCTATATTCTCTATGTGACTTTACTGAGACCAAATCTTCTTTGAAGACAAAATGAAAAAAAGTAAGACCCTGAGGAAAAAATGGAAGAAAATGCCACTGTACACACAGGACAACAAATATGACAGTGATGAAAGGCAAAATGTTAAAAAAAATGTATTTTTAACTAATATTCAATATATTTTTAATATTCCTATTTCTTTTTTACTTTTTTTAAGTTTTAGTTTTTCTAAATTATTATGTACTTTATTTATTACATTTAAATGTACCATTACTATTTCATTTTTCTATTAATTGTATTTGGCAATATTCTTGGTTTCATTTTTGAAAAGACTTTGGATCACAGAAGGGTTTCAAATGTGTCAGGGGAGGAGCATTGGTGTGGGGTGTCA
This sequence comes from Cabassous unicinctus, assembly GCA_029593785.1. Classification (NCBI taxonomy): domain Eukaryota; kingdom Metazoa; phylum Chordata; class Mammalia; order Cingulata; family Chlamyphoridae; genus Cabassous; species Cabassous unicinctus. The sequence goes on along the minus strand of JAQZBX010001985.1, from coordinate 69,608 downwards.
GTGATGGGGGATACTAGGAGGAAGTTCATGTGGGCATATATATAAGGTATATGAATGTGTTCAAATATTCAAGGGGCATTGCCACAGTGGGTAGAGAGTCACACAACTGAAGGAATATTGAATTGCCACCCTGGGGAGCTCTGCCACATTCTCTATTGAAAGAGCAACAATCCTCCAAGTACAGGGGCAATGACTAGTGAAGAAAGACAGTCCATTGATTGGCCCTGGATATTGATGACTATGCTTCTAAGCCTTTGCTCCTGAAGCTGCAACTTAGCCTAGTGTCGTAGGGTGCCTAAAAGTTACCTACAGGGAGCCTCCTTGTTGCTCAAATGTGGCCTTTTTCTAGCTGAACTCAGCATGTAAATCCATTACCTTCCCCCCAGTGTGGGACATGACTCTTGGGGATTTGCATCCCTGACACTGAGGGATGACCACCAAGCACTGGCTGGTGATGCAACTGGAAAAAGACCTTGAATTAAAGGGGGAAACTATAAAGACAAATAATTTTATATTGCTAAGAGATGTCAAAGTGAGTCGGGAGATCATCAGAGAGATAACAGCAGGATATCATAGAGTGCTAAATTAGATACTACTCCAAATAGAAGGACTCCTGAGGGCTCTGAAGAAACCTTTGTCCTACAGTCATGGCAGATAGCTCTGGAGTTTGGTGCCTTGTCAGTGGGCCCTACTGTGGAGTTTGTGCTCCTGAGTGTAACAGAGTTAGACTCAGATGTCACTTCTCTACACATGCCTGTTCTTTCCCTTTTGTTTGAACCTATAGTTGGTACTGGAGTTGGTAGGTGTATGTCCAACAGATTGAATCTCTGGGCTCCCAATATGCCAGCTGGGCCCAGGGCCTCAGCGGAGTTGCAACAACTACTGTCCAGTTCATTGGACTCACCCAGGACAACTAACAAAGAAGTGAGGATGGGGAACCACCACACCAGGGAACTGAGAGGGTCTACAAAAGCAAGCAATAGAGTCTCATACATTAGCGATATGTGATTGAAGTCCCCTCTCAATTAGAGGTGGAGTGGGCATCACCATCCTAGAATCCTCAGGATTGGGGAATAAAATATGGACTAGAGTGGATTTACTGATATTCTATAAAGACTTACTGTGATTCTAGCAAAGGAAGAAATTATATCATGGATTTAGAGACAGTAGCCACTGGAGGTGCTGAAGTCAGGGATAGAGAAAAAGAGGTGTAATATGGGGGCATTTTCAGGACATGGAATTGTTCTGAATGACATTGCAGTCACAGATTCAGGCCATTATATATTCTGTCATCACCTACAGAATTGAGTGGGAGAGAGTGTAAATTACAATGTAATTGTAATTACATGCTTAGTGGCAATGCTCCAAAATATGTTCTTCAATTGCAATGAATGTACCACACTAATGAAAGAAGTTGTTAATGTGGGGAAAAGGGGGAAGTGTAGGAAGTGAGGCATATGGGAATCCCTTATATTTTTTATGTAGCATTATATGTAATTTAAGTACCTTCGAAACATAAATAAAAATTTTTTTAAAAAGCTTTAGATTATATATATCTTACATAAAAAAATGGGGAGTCTCTTATGCCCCACCCTCTCCCCCTACCACACTTTCCCACTTTAACATCATCCTTCATTACTGTGGTACATTTGTTAAAATGGATAAACACATATTGAAATATTGCTACTAAACATGGACTATAGTTATATGAAAGTTTACTCTCTATCCCACACAATTTTGTAGGTTTTGACAAGATATATAATGGCCTGTATCTGTCATTGCAATGTCATGTAGGGCAGTCCCAATGTCCCAAAAATGGCCCCATGTTACACCTAATTTTCCCTCACCCTCCCCTTAGAACCTCTGATGGCCTTTACCTTTATGTCAGTGATAAAAATTTTTCCATTGCTAGAATAGTAAGTCTATAATAGAACAGTAAGTCTATATTAGTCCATTGTTCATTTCACTATCTTGAAGAGTTTTGGATGGTGATGCCCACTCTATTTCAAATTGAGAGTGGGCATAGGTCCCATGGGGCAGATGGATGAAGCTCCCTTACTTGCAGATGCAGACACTCTTTGTTCCTTGGGATTGGTGTTGTCCATCATCATCTCCTTGTTAGTTGCCTTGGGTGAGCCCAGTGAACCAGAGAGCAGGTATTGCAACTCTGCTGAGATTCAAGGCTCAGCTGGCACATAGATGGACAAAAGATGCAAGTCTCTGGGACATATATTTATCAAGCATAGTGCTAATTATGGGTTCAAATAAAAGGGGCCGAAGAGCCATGTGTAGGGAAACTGTAAATGAGTCTTATTCTGTTACACTGAGGAGCATAAATTCCAAAATAAGGTCCTCTGAAAAAGTGCGGAATTCCTGAGCTGTCTGCCCTGCTTATAGTGTCTGGATGTTTAGAGCCCACTGATAGGTGAAAAATTCCTGAGCTTGTCTGCACTGCTTATAATGTCTGGGTGTATAGAGCCTTCAGGAAACCCACTGATTGAGACACCGATTGCTGTGGTAGTCAGAGACTGTTGAGATATGCCTGTGGAGGCAGTGGCCACTGGAGGTTCTGAGGGGAGGGAGAGGGAAAAACAAGTGCAATATGTATTTTTCAGGACTTGGGAATTGTCCTGAATGACATTGCAATGACAGATACAGGCCATTATATGTATCAATTTGTGAGGGAGAGAGTGTGAGCTACAATGTAAACTGCAATTCGCACTTAGTGTCAATGTTCCAAAATGTTTTCATCAATTGTAACAAACATTCCACACTAATGAAGGATTTTGTTAATGTGGGAAAATGTGGGAGTAGCTGGGAGCGGGGCATATGGGAGTCCCCCATATTTTTTTTATGTAATCTAAGTATCTTTTCAGAAAAACTAAAAAAGGATAGTAAAAAAGTCTAGTTTAGGCGTCCCGGCGGCGTTCGATGGCGCAGCCCGCGCCCCGCCTAGCGTCAAGCGCCCGTGTGCCAGGTACTCCGGGAATCGGAGCTAAGGCTGAGAGTCCTGGGGGGCGGGCGGCGGGGGCGCGGGCGCCGAGGGCCGGCGGGTGGCGTGGACGCTCAGCGCCGCGGCCCTATTCAGCGCGGGCAAGTACGAACACCTGGCGCTGCTGGCGGGCGCCGTGGTGCTGTTGGGGGCAGGCGGCAGCCTGCTGGCGCTGGCAGTGCACTGAGCGTGCCCGCGGCTCTGCACGCCCACCCACCTCTTCCTGGCCAACGCCAGCCTAGGCGACCTGCTGGGCACTGCCTGTGGAGTCGCCTTCACCTTAGTCTCCTGCCTGAGGAATGGCTGGGTCTGGGGCGCCGCGGGCTGCGGGTGGGACGGGTTCTGCAGCAGCCTCTTCTGTTCTGTGAAACCAAAATCTAAGGTGAGATTACAAGTAGCTCAGAGACTCCCAACTCAGAGAAGAGTTCCAGTCACAAATGCATATGTGATGCATTTTGACATTTGCTGCTAAGATGACATGCAGAAATGAAAACCACACGGCAGTTTTGGTATTCTCAAATGTGATTAGATGTACTCTAATGTCATGCTTTTATGCTACTGACCTATAAGAAAAAAATACTTGGAGAAAAAAAGAAAAGATTATAGCTTGACAGCTAGGACCTGCAACCTCTGCTTCTGGGATAAAGTGGAATATCACAAGGAGAGATTTTATTTCGTCATACTCACACCCCAGCTGAGCCCGCAGCCTAGGTTCATACACGTTTCCTTCATCCGCCTTTGTTACCAGGTGCTTTCCCTCCCAAATTGGCGGACAATCTCCCCGCAGAGTTTGATGTGGTTATAATAGGGACAGGTTTGCCTGAGTCCATCCTTGCAGCTGCATGTTCAAGGAGTGGTCAGAGGGTTCTTCAAGAAGTTACTATGGAGGAAACTGGGCTAGTTTCAGCTTTTCACGTTTGCTATCCTGGTTGAAGGAATATCAGCAAAACAGTGATGATGGAGAGGAAAGAACAGCTACATAGCAAGACCTGATCGATGAAACCGAAGAAGCCATTGCTCTTAGCAAGAAGGATGCAACTGTTGAACACGTAGAAATTTTTTGTTATGCGAATCAGGATTTGGATGACAGTGTTGAAGAGATTGGTGCTCTGCAGAAAAATCCTTTCTCAGTGGCATGTAGTACCCTTGCTGAACCTCTGCATTCTGCATGCTTGCCCAAAAAAAGGGACTCATATGATACTAACTATGAAATGGCTGCCAAAGACACTCCAGAAAGTGATAGAGCTATTTCACTAGAAAGAAAGGATGCAGAGGAAAAGCAGGAGAAGGAAAATGATTGTGGAGATAAAACTTTTGTTCCCACGATTTTAGATGGAGGTAAAGATGAATGCAAACCTATAGTAGAGGGCAATACTGACCAACCAAAGAGAAATAGGATTACTTACTCACAAATAGTTAAAGAAGGCAGGAGGTTTAATATTGATTTGGTATCAAAGCTGTTTTATTCTCAAGGATTGCTAATTGATCTTTTAATCAAATCAAAGCTTAGTCGATATGCAGAATTTAAAAATGTCACTAGGATTCTTGCATTTCGGGAAGGAAAAGTAGAACAAGTGCCTTGTTACAGAGCAGATGTCTTTAACAGCAAAGAACTCACTATGGTTGAAGAATGGATGCTAATGAAATTTCTTATGTTTTGTATAGACTTTGAACAACATCCTGATGAATACCAAGCTTTCAAGTAGTGTTCATTTTCAGAGTATTTAAAAACTAAAAAATTAAACCCTAATCTCCAACATTTTGTACTGCATTCAATTGCAATGACATCACAGTCATCATGCACTACAATAGATGGCCTTAAAGCAACAAAAATCTTCCTTCAGTGTCTTGGATGGGTTGGCAACACTCCCTTTTTATTTCCCTTGTATGACCAAGGAGAAATTCCCTAGTGTTTCTGCAGGATGTGTGCGGTTTTTGGCGGAATCTATTGTCTCCGCCATAAAGTGCAATGCCTTGTAGTTGACAAAGATTCTGGAATATGTAAAACAACTGTAGATCACTTTGGTCAAAGAATAAATGCTAAATATTTTATTGTGGAGGAGAGCTACCTTACTGGTGAAACTTGCTCAAATGTGCAGTATAAGCAGATCTCCAGAGCAATGCTCATTACAGTTCAGTCTATACTAAAGACAGATTCAAATCAGCAGATTTCCATTTTGATAGTGCCTCCAGTGGACGTGTCCATCTTCTAAAACAGCAAAAGAAGGCTTAGAATCAGTGGTGAAGAAATTATTCACCCCATATGCTGAAACAGAAATAGATAAGGAAGAACTTGGAAAGCCAAGACTCTTGTGAGCTCTTTATTTTAACATGAGAGATTTCTCAGGAATTAGCAGAAGCTCTTATAATGGCTTTCCTTCCAATGTTTATATCTGCTCTGGGCCTGACTGTGGTCTGGGAAATGATCATGCCATCGAGCAAGCTGAGACACTTTTCCAGGAGCTCTTTCCAGGTGAAGAATTCTACCCCCCACCTCCAAATTCAGAAAACATTTTCTTTGATGGTGACGATAAGCAATCAGATTCCTGGAACCAGTAATATAATAATGGCCAAAGCAGAGTCCACTGAGGAAATAAATAACCTAGAAAACTTTAAACTTAGAAAGAGCAAACTGGAAACTCCATTTTGGGCCTTCATCCTGGCATCAGAATATTCTCATTTAAAAGACAGTTTCCCGTATTAGAAGTGGTTATATGATATATGCTATGTGTGCAGATGTTGTCTTTAACTTTCATTGAGACTTCAGTCATTGGGTGTCTTTGTTAATCTATTGATAATTGACTTCTCGGTTATTGGTCTTTCCCCTACCCCCTGCAAAATAGACTCCATGATCCAGACTCTTCAACTTCATTAGCTTTGTTTTGGAATTAAGTACATGGGTGAGGTTGCCATATTAAGAACTCTGCTTAAAGGAAGATAATAATGTATATGCTAATGATGTTTAGATTTCACCATTGTTTACAGAGCACTTAATATCTATGGAATAGTTTGAATACTTTTGCAGCTATTATGGTTGCTATCACCTCTGCTTTCTGTGGAGATATATTTGAATATGAAACACAAAGAATAAATTATATGGGTCTTTTGTATTATAATATAAACATGTAGACATGACGGTGGCATTGGAAATAATGCAACTGCCAATATGATAAAAAATACATTTAACTCTGGTAGTTAAAAAGATTTTTTTAAAAAGTCTAGTTTAGGCATAAGAAGAATCCACATATGTATACACAGAGACCCAGTGGGAATAGGAGACCTAGGATTATGAATAAAGATTTTTACTGGCATTTTTATATTTAAAAAATTGAAATGTCCACCAAATATACTGGGGTATACTGGTGGGAGAGGCTCACAATGTGGGAAACTCTGTGTAATAGCTTCGCAATTTTTATGTAGAGCAATATTTTTCAAAAATAAAGTTAATTAAAAATTAAAAATCGTAGTGAAATGTAAATACTTTGGAAACAGTGAACTCTGAGCTTGACTCCAGACTCTACTACATGCGTTGGGTAAGTGACATCATTGTTCTGAGTCACATTATTCAACCATAAACTCAGAATATAGATTCCGATTTCATAGCATTATCAAAGATTAAATGAAATAATGAATATTAAATGCCCAGCAATGTGTATAATTTTAATCAGTGAATTTTTACCTAAATTATGTTTTAATCCCTCACAGATTATTCCCGACCTATTACCACTTCTTTTTGAACTTTTTATATTGATATTTATCTTTCATACATGAACAAAAATAAACTGTAAAGGTATAATTAAAGTTGTGAGCTTGTAAAAGAGACATGCATATCATCATACAAGTTCCCCATACTTCACCCAACAACCAATATGTTGCATTGTAGTGAAACAATTATTGCAAACTATGAAAGAACAGAGCATTATCAAACATTACTACTAACTATAGCCTGTATCTTATATTTGATGTATTTTTCTTTCAACCCACCCAATTATTAACACCCTGTACTAGTATTAGATATTTGTTATAGCTCATGAAAGAACATTCTCATATTTAATTCTATTAATCACATTCCATCATCTATCACTGGATTCCCTGTGTTACACAGTCCTCTGCTTTGTACAATCTATCAAATGCATGCACTCAGTAGCTCTCAGTTTCATCACAGAGTTGTGATGTCATCACCTCAGTCAATTTTAGAATGTTTTCATTACTCCAAAAGGAAAAATCCCACACCCCCTTATACTCCCCTATTTATGTCCCTTAGAATTTGTATATTATCTTTTTGCCATTGATGCAAAAATATTGCAATGTTACTATTAACTATTGTCTAAAAGTTACATTTGTTTTAACTTTCCCCTATATCCCTATATTCTTAACACTTTGTTAAAAAAAAACATTCTTATACTAGTAACCACTTCTACTGTGCAACTTCCACATCTCTTCATCTCTCCATGGCTTTGACAACACTGTCCAGAATGAGCTTTCCATTGGTCTAGCCTGATCATAGACATCACCTGCCATAAAACCCTCACTGAAACTCTACTACCTTCAGAATTAATATCAATCCTGTAGCCTAAATGTAAAGTTCTCTATTATCTGGCTGCTGGCTACCTGGATACACTGATGTATCACTTTTCATCCCATGACCAACATTGTTGGTCATATATTGAAAACTTTTTGTGATTTCCTAAGCACAACTTATGTTTAATTGATTTCCAAATAAACTCCTCTTCTTCCTCTTACCCAATCTCCATGCAAAAGGACTCCAGATCCTCTTTTAAGATTCAATATAATGATATGAGTACCTGTGTAGATTTCACCAACCTCTCCAGGAAGAGTCATCAATTTTATGAACCATTTCACCAGGATTTCATTGCCACCTAAAGATAGTGCATTTATTTATGCCCATGTCTCTTGCCCTGTTAAACTGTGAGTCCTTTGAGTGGAAGAACAAATCTTATCATCTGCTCCTCCACAGAACATAATTTATTAGTGTAATTTATTAATTGTTAAATAAATGTTTGTTGAATAGCTGAAAATACAAATGGTGTAATGATATTCAACATATATTGCCATGACGGATAGCCAACACCAGAGGAGAGAGTCAGGAAAATGTATAAACTTTAGTGTACTCAGACTCTCCCTCCAGAATCAGGGATTTTCACTTGGTAGACGTTTGTATCATTAAACTTTCCTTAACTTTCTTTCCATATTGATGTGCCTAAAGTTGCTACCAATAAAAGAGGCCCCTCAAACCACACTGCATCCTCCAGAACTTGAGAAGTTTCTGTGACTCACCCATTTATTATCAAGGAAGCATCTCAATTTCAATGATCCAATTTCTTCCTTGGGTAATGAATGAAGTTGGAAGTTCTTCCCCCAGAAAGGTCAAGGAGATGGAGGTGGTCATGAGTCCTTGAGAAGACACAATTTTGTTTTCTCTTCACTGAACCTATTAACGCAGACTTGAGATGGTGTAGAAGAAGCATTTACAGTTTCTGTCAATTTAGGGCATGAATTCCCATGAGCCACATTAATGAAATATTCTTTGGTCACTCAAAACCTCCCCCTCTATTTTCTGGAACTAGGAGAGAAAAACAGAATGCAAACATTTGCCAATTTTGACTCATGGCAGAATATTTTGGAGATATATCTACATGTCTTATCCCACAGGACTGCTCCCTCCTAAGAGGAGGTCAACTCTCTTTGGTTTTGGTCTCCAGATTCGGTTTCTCCATAATAATTTATCTGGCCATCTCTAAGGTGCATTTCCTTCTCCAAAGAGTTAAAGAACATAGTTGGTTATAATTTGTTGAGGTACAAATATTTTATGCCAATACTCATTGGCACACACACACACACACACACAAACCCTCATCAACTCACAACTGTGTTTTTATCATGATTTCATTCCATATAAATTGACTGTTTTACCTTAATACAAGAAAAATCATCCCTGTAAAGAGGACATAGGGTGTGAGGTTTGAAGGATGGATTCAAAGGCATGGTCTCTGTTGATGTCTACATATCTAAAGGTCTCATGGATGCAGCAATAACTCATCACTTTTTTAGGTTTCTGTTTTGAAGAAACAGATTCTACTATAAGACAGGTTCACAGATAGTGCTCAAAGTTTATTTCATAATATCTCATGCCATGTAACATAATATTTATATATTCAAAATATTATATTAATAGTTATAAAAGTGACTTGATAATCCAAACTCGTGATTGAGATGACTAATAAAGTATTTACAATAAAGGGCATATGCCCATTTGTTGAGTTCTGCATTATGAATTAGTAGTACAGAGACCTGTGTGCATAACACAGAGAGAACCAAACTAGTTCACTATATTGGAAGAAGAAAGGTTAAGCCTTTCTGAGAAGAACACATCTAAGGCATGATTCAAAGGATGGATAGATGATAGCCAAATGAACATACTATGGAAAGTTGTGCAAATTGGGAAGATTCCACACTCCTGGATTCATTTCTTGTCCCTTCACCAATACTGGCAACATTGAAACTTCCCAAAATAGGATGTTGTATGTCAAATTTCACTTACAACAAACAGGAAGAAACAAATTTTTTGGACAGAGACAACTGGGGGTGATTTGCCCCCAAAATTCAAAACCATTCATTCATTCCTTTTCTTTGATTTTCTACAATAATAATGATAATAATAATAAAAGTAATATTAAAAGACCTTTTTTTAAAGCATCAGGGCCAGGGAGTGAACACAGGACCTCATATGTGGGTAGCAGGCACAAAACAACTTGAGTTACATCCACTCCCCCTGAGAACTTTTAATACAGTGAAAATTGTCACAGAGATAAAGGGGAAAATCAATGCATGATGAGTTTAATATTCATATTATACATTTAATAACTCTAAACTGCCATGGCCATGAACAAGTGACAAGAGAATGTCGATTACTCTGTACCCGGCAGAGTGTCTGGCACATTTCACGTGTCTAATACTAATTGAAAAATGATCTACTAGATGAAGCATCTGATTGTTACTCAATTCCTTCGGAATTCAGTTTTCTATGGAACACAGACCAAGATATATGTGTCCTTTGTTGGAAAAGACAGATAATTTATGGAGAAAGGGTATCACATTGATAAAGGTTTGCCTATCACATTGATAAAGGTTTGCCTTGACTGTGTTCTGGTTCCCGAGAGTTTTTGGTAATCATTACAGCTGAAATCCAGAATTCATTTTGATCCCATAGTGAAGTATCATCAATATAAGGCACACCTATCTGGCAAATCTGTGGACTGAGAAACATGTGGGTGAAGCCTGCTCCAGAGCTTGATTTCAGTATGCCTTAAAGTCCCAACCCTGTAAATGTTTTACATCTTGTGCTTCTTGTATTTTCTGAATTGTACTTGTTCATTTGTTTGCATAATTTTATACCTTAATAAATATATGGCCCTCGTGCAATGCTGGTAGGAAGGTGGAATGGTGAAGATGCCATATAAAAAAGTTTGGCGGTTCCTCAAAAACTTAAATATAGAATTACCATATGACCCTTCCTTTCTGCTTCTAGGTATAAATATCAAATAATTGAAAACAGGTGTTCAAACACCAATGTTCTCATGAATGTTCACAGCAGCACTATTCACAAGCTAGAGCCCATGTGTCCATTCTGGTCCACCACCTTTTTATAAAAGTCTCTATAAAAGAAATTTAAGTGAATTATTTGCTTAAGCTACCCCTCTATTTCTTTGAAAATTAGAAGAAGACATAAAGATGAAGTGATCTGAATTTTGGGTGGAAAAATTAACCTAAATGCTACTAGAAGGGTCTTCCAAGAAAATGGTGTTGAAGTAGGTAGACAGAGTCTGATCCTCTCACAAAAAAATAAAATAAAATTGGAGAGAAGGCAGGGACCTATCTAAAAGAAGCTGATTTGGATACATATAGAACGGGAAGGTATTCTGAGTCCTCTAGGAGGATACCGGAATGATAAAGAAACCAAAGGAAAACTGTGAGTTGCTCAACCCTGTGGCTGGAAATGGCACATATACCCCAACCTCAGGGCAACAGACTTGGAGTGGGCATTCCCTGGGAAAAAGAGGGGTCTGAAAGAGGATGAAGAATGTTTTTTTTTTTTGTGGTGAGTTTGGCCAACTGAACCCCCTTTGAATCTCGGAAGGGACCCCAACCCAAAAGAGGGAGGGTAGGGATATCTTCTCAGGCAGGCTGTCATGCCCAGCTGCCAAGGCAGAGAAAGGAACTAGATGAGAGAGGCCAGGGACAGGCATCTATTCAGCAGGACTCTAGTAAATTGTAGTCTAAAACACCTGGTGAAAGAGGGCAGATAGATTTCTAAAGCCCAATCAAATTGAAGAGATCATTCGGCTAAGTAGAGGAATTCCAGCCTTGCACATACAAGGTCCCTGGTTCGATTCCCCAGTCTGGGTTACCAGGCATTGACCAGATACCTTATGACAGGGAACATATGGATACTCTTTTTATTTTTGGTTTCCTTGAATCTGTTATTTTTTTTAAAGAGGGAAGGGTGTTTTGCCTGTATTTTTTTTCTTTTTTCTTTAAGGAGCTCCTGTTTTGTTTCTTGTTTCCCCTTTCTCTGTTTCCTTCCACCGCACTTTTTTTCTTTTACCTACTTTTTCTACCTACATTAATCATTTTCTCTCCTTCAATTTTCTTTCTTCTCTTTTCTGTTGTTTTTCTTTCATTTCATCTCTTTTTCTTGGGTCTTCAATTTTTTAATGTTTTTATTTCTCTCTCTCTCATTGTTTCTTTTTTATATGTTTTTTTTTTTTACTTATTCTTTTATCTTGTTTTTCTTTTCTTTTTTCTGTTTTCTTTTCCTCTCTTCTCATCATTTGGCCTTTAATTCATTGTATATATTTTCCCTATTTTGTTTCTCATTTCACTTTTTATATTCCACTTTTTTATTCTTATTCTTTTTTTAATTCATCTGATTTTTCATGCAGATTAAATATTTGTTTTCCTAGGACTTGTATGGATCCTCTTTTACCATTTCTATTATTAAAACTATTATTCTTTTTCTCTTCTTATCTCTATTCTTTTCTCTGCTCATAATTCTTTTTTTCTCCAAGGGAACATAGACAACAACATGGAAATATAATAAGAGAAATGACCTCTCAAAGTGAATCTTTACCACACACACACAGACAACAAAATAAAACCCTGGAGTGGAAAGAGAAGCTAACCAACCAAATAAACCCATCAAGATAAACAGATGACTAGACAGCAACAAAAAATTACAGTCCATACTAAGAAACAGGCAGACATGGTCTAGTCTAATGAACAAACAAAAACAGGAGGATATGCAGAACATGGAGCAATGAATCAGAAATGTCCAAACAAATATCATAAATCAACTAAATGAAGTGAAGGAAGAGATTAAGGATATTAAGAAGACACTGGGAGAACATACTGAAGAAATTGGAAATGTGCCCAGAAAGATACAGCATATGATGGTGACGAATGACACAATGCAAGAAATCAAAAATACACTGGAAGCACAAAACAGCAGATTTGAACAGGCAGAGGAAAGATTAAGTGATGTGGAAGACAGTACATCAGAAATCAAACAGATAGTAGAACAGATAGATTCAAAGATTGAAAAAATCCAGCAGGGAGTTTGGGACTTGAATGATAACATGAAACACACAAACATATTCATTAAAGGCATCATCGAAGGAGAATAGAAGGGAAAGTAGACAGAAGGTGTGATGGAGCAAATAATGGCTGAAAATTTCCCAACACTATTAAGGGACATGGTTGTACTTGTCCAGGAAGCACACTCCAAAGAATATAAATCCTACAGGCCTACCACAAGACATATACTTTTCAAATTGTCAAATGCCCAGGACAAAGAAAGAATACTGAAAGCAGCAAGAGAAAAAAGATCCATCACATACTATGGGAGCTGTACCTGCGAAGGTACAGATGCCAGGGGGAGGGGGCAAGGAAGGGGCACAGCAGAGATGTTGCATCACCCTGTGTCCTTGTCCCTGAAGCACAGCAAAAATTTTGGGATAAGAAAGAGAAGACAGGGCAGGGAAGTGTGATGGAATTGGGAAGTCAGGTTTTCATGATCAACATGTATTGTGTTCAGAGCTCATAGTCCCAAAAACAAAAACATTATCATTTTTACTGCCTTTATTATTATTTTCCTTATGCAAGCAAAAGAGGACAAATAATGTAAATGACAAGAAAAGAGAAACCCCCAGGACCTGGAGGCTCAGGACACTACCACCAGCTGGAGCTCCCCGGGAACTCCTGCCAATCTCATGACAGTGGTTTCTCATTTCATGTTGACACACTAATTGATGTTCACCAAGGACATCACAAATGTACCCACGAGACCCTCACAGGAATTCCATGAGGCAAGCAGGATCAGTATCTTTTTTTAAATAATTACACTTGGCCGAAAGAGATTGAGAGCCTTGTCCAAGATCTAAAAAAGAAATACAATGTCAGAATCTAGATCTAGGTCTAGAAGTAAGGGTGTTTTATTCTTCAACAATAAAGGATCAAAAAAGGAAATCATAATACTTTTACACCAGCAAATACTCTTCATCTTCTAAAAAATAATCCTACATTTGTATTTATGATAAAGGAAGATATTCCTAATTTGTTTGAAAGAATAAGAAAAACATACCCCAAAATTTTACAGTTGTGTGTGTGGTGGAATTATGGGTGATTAACATTTTTTTCATATTTTACAATTTCTTTAATTTCTCAATGTCCATGTGCTATTAAAAATTTGGAAAAACAGTAGATTTAATCAGTAAAAAATTGTGGCCACTGCCCCCGTCATATGTACCCATAGGTTATTCTTAGAGGTATGTTTTGTGTGTTGGCATGGGCATGTCCAGTGGGGATTTGCACATGGGTGAACCTGGAGGGAAGCTGCTGCTGCAAACAGAACTGTGATTCGCTCCTTTCTGTGAGAATACTTGTCTGGTTAGGGAATTTCCACTGTCATGTCCTCCCCATCCGTATACCTAATTCCCAAAGCTCCCTCACCTGACCCTACCTCAATCTGTCAAATTGAGGACAGATCTCAGCCATGGCCTCAGGTGTGAGAGCAGCGTATGGGAAACCCCATTTCACAGGTGAGGGCTGGCATGGATCCAACGGGAATCACTTCCCCCCTCTTCCTGTCCTGTCCTGGTGTCAATTCACATAGCCCTAGTCAGGGGCCTCAGAAGGGATATCTGCCAGAGAAGAGAGGAGGATTCTAGTTGGGAAGAGCTCAGACACCTGTCCTGAGCCATGGTCATCTTCTGAGTACTTTTGGGCTCTAAAATGCCTTTGGCCCCATGAGCAGAATGTACAGGGTAAAATGTTCCATCCTCCTTTATACATACGTGCATATATATTTATATATAAACTACTCTAGATATTCAAGCAGAAAGAGATTCTTAATTTTAATAATGAACTTTTTTGGCACAATTTTAGATTTACAAATAAATTCACAGATAGAGAATTCCCATAAGAACCTTCCCCTTCCCCCCCAACATACACAGTTTTCCCCTTTGTTAACAACATCTTGCATTACTCAGGTACATTTGTTACAATTGGTGAACCTACATTGATACATTATTAGTAACAGAAGTCTATAGTTTACATTGAGGTTTGCTCTTTGTGCCGCTCACTTTTAGTTCAGTGTGAGAAACATAAAATTTGTCTCTCTACCAATAGGGCAGCAAATAGAAACATTTCACTGCCCTAAAAATGCACCGTTCTCCCCCTATATCAACCTTCCTCTCTCCCCTGAACCCCTAGCACTCACCAATTTTTTAACCCTCTCTATAGTTTTGCCTCATCCCTGAACTTTGATTCATTCTTGTGTCATTGGCTCTTATTAAGCTATTGTTATATTTAGTCAATGGCATCCACCCTCTGCTCTGAGCTGCTTGAAGGGATCTGGTCCCTGATGTTTATCCTCTTGATTGAGCAATCAGATAGATAAGATAAAACCTCTCCTGACTTACAGCTGTGACCATATCCTTCTGCCTTTTCATTTCTCATCCATGACTTGTTCAGATAAGGGGTGGGGGGAGTTTCCCAGGCAGGAGGAAATGGGCTGGGAGACAACAGAAAACCCTAGAAATGTGCTGTTGCCAAAATAATTCCTTCAGCAGGGGGAGTTGAAAAGCTCTGTACATGACATTGGTGCTAAGGTAGGGCCTGGTCCATGAGTGTGGGACCGTGTGGGTCCTTCTGAGCAATGAGAAAGGGGTTGGAAAACCAGGCTTTTTCCTCAGGCCTGAATGATGAATGTTGGCTTGGGTAGCCCATCTCTACCCTCTGCCTCATCACGTAGGATGGCTGTCATTTTCCCTGATGCCCTGGCTCTGAGCTGCCATCACCACCTTTAGGGCTGGGGAGAGAGCTGCAGACTTCCTATTGGTCCCCAATTTGGCACAGCCACTGTGTCTGAATCTAACTGTCCACAGGAGCAGCCAGAGGACATAAAATAGGGGAAGACTGGTCAGAAGGCCTTCAGGAGTGGCTGTCTCAAACCCCACTGAGCAGTGAGTTAGTGTGGAGGCTGTAGCCTGTGCCTCAGCTTGCCCTGTAATGACTTGGGAGGGGGATGCAGAGTTTCCCATTCACTCCCCAGCTTGGGACTTGCTTACTGTGTCCAAATCTGGGGTGCCAGCCAGAGGCCTGAGATGAGCTGATTAAGTGACCTTCAGGAATGGCTGGCTCCAGCCACTGTCCAGCCACAGTCCAGCCTCAGCCATGCAGTTGGTGAGCCTCATCTTCATAAAAGACACTGATTATTAAATAAATCAATGATTAATTAAACTAATTCATTTCATAAGACCGCACAGTGTCAGAACCCATTGTGGGGAGTCAGGTCAGAGCCTGGAGACTCCATTGTGTAGGAATCACATCTTTGGGAGGTGACCCTTTGCCCTGCTGTGTTCCAGACAACCATGATTGTGCACCATCCACTGCAGTGTCCTGAAGGAAGTCGGCTGACTGAAAGAACTTGGAGGGGAGTTACCACTGCATGTACAGCACAGGATATGACCTCCCATTTGGGGGGAAATCTTTCAGAAATGGTAGTGAGAGCAAGTGTCAAGGTAAGAACACCCTACATCCCACATCTTCCCCTCCATCAGGTTTTGAGTACTCTAGAGCCATTTCTGCAGAATCCAGGGGTACAGGACCCTGCTGACATGTCTAGTGCTGGGTGCTGAGACAGGACATGTGTTCTGTGTACCTGTCCCATCAGCACAGAAGGTGGGGCATCCTGAGGGCCAAGGACATGGTCTCTGGGTCCAGCCTGTCTGGGTGAAGTCCTGGTTTTGCCACCTGTTTGTTTTGGGACATTGGAAGGTCACATCAACTCTCTGAGTCTCAGTTTACTCATCTGTAAAGTGGGAATGATAATAGTGGTGCCCTCATGTATGGTTCCTGGGATGATTAATGAAATGACAAGGGCTCTAACAGGCCTGCACGTAGTAGGCCCATCAACATGTTTTTGTGTTTTAAAAATTATTATTATGTGACACACCTTTCTTAAGAGCTGCCCAGTGGGAGGAAGGTGGAGATGCCAGGGTCATGCCCTGGCTGGCACTCAGTAAAAACTGCCTCCACACTGCCAGCACCACCCTTGCCCAGGAGAGCTGGCCCCTCCAACATCACCATATTACATGCCCTTTCAAGGAGCCAGATGAGCAGGGGATTGGGCTTCAGATATCTGCAGGGGCAGAGGGGAGCCAGCAGAAGGCAGGCGAGAGCCATGGCTCACCCAGATAGAGGGAGTTAGAAGAGAAGCCAGTGAGCAAGGAGAGGAGGGAGAGAAGGCCAGAGGTGAAGACATGACCAAGGTCAAGCAGGCCTACCCTGCCACAGAGGAAAGGCTCCGCAGCCTGGTGCCAGCCATTTTTTCCTGTTGCCATGTGCGGATGGTGGGTCGCTGATCCTCACCAATGAGAAGGAGGAGGGACAGGCCAGGGGTCTGTGGGCTGGGGATGCAGAGGCAATAAGAACCTGCTTGGAGCCCAGTGGGGGCTCTGTCCATGGTGCTGCTGGTCCTCTAGGGCCCCACATGCCTAGGACTTGCCCGGAGGACAGTGCCTTCATGAGGATGAGAACAAAGCCCCTCTTCTCCAGGTGGACACATCTCTGTTTGGGGATAGCTGGTTTTTAGCCCTAGTGGCCTCCTTGGCTGGGCACCCTTGTGCAGTGAACAATCTGGGCAACTGCACACTGTGGTTATGGTCCCTGTCTGTGTCCCGGGCTGAGGGAGCCTCCAATGAGCCCCTGGCATGGGGAAGGTGGTGGTTATGGAAGAGGCACATTGTCATTTTTAGAAACAGACCAGGGCTGAGAGAGATGAGCAGCTGAGAGGTTGGAGAGCTGCCCTGTGGACTTCAAGATGTGTGAAGAAGAAAGAGGAGCCTGCTGGTTTGGAGCAGGGCTTATAACCTGCTCAGTGAGGGGCTCCTTCTGGCCTATCCCCCCATGCCATGGCCTCACCCCAGTCCAGCCTGGGCCACATCTGAGGACATGTCACACAGGAACTGTAATGAGTACAAGACATGGGGTCTCTCTCCCTCAGACTTTCTCCCAGGCCCAGCAAGGCCTTTCTGTGTCTCTGGATGACAGTTCTTATCTAGATTCCAAGGTAATCCATTTCACCTGCTGTAAAGCAGAGACTATAGACCCTGCCCTTCCCACCTGCCAGGGAGGACACCATAGGTCCTTTGAGAGCAAAGTTGAAGGTCAACAGGTGGCAGCTCTTGCAAAAACAGTGGGACCCTGGCACCAGGCAGTGAGAAGATGGGAAGTGGGTGAGGTGAGCTGGGGGAGGCCCTGAGGCGGGGACAGGGCCTGACCCTCTGACTTTGTCCTCAGACATGAACGAATGCACCTTGGAGCGAAACCCCTGCCACAGCTCCAACCACTGCCTTAACGGTGTTGGCAGCTATCACTGCTGCTGTCAACCTGGCTGGAAGCCAGTACCTGGGTCCCCCAGTGGCCTAAGCACCACCGTCTGCGAAGGTCCATAGCTCATATCCCACTTTCCCATAATCAATAAGCCTATCCCATATGTAACGACACCCACACCAACCAAGCAGAAGGAAGGCTGGAGGCCCCTACTGAGCCAGTCTAGATTTCAAAAGATCTGGGGGTTCCAGGGAAGGAGCTGAAGGCCAAGGGGGGCTCTATTGGTTACCCCTGAGGCAGCCTATTTCCAGCTGGGATGAAGATGTTCCAATACTTTCACACCTGAGCATCTGTAAGGACTCACTTTTTGCATGACAGGGTTCTGCACACATCCCATAATCCCTGCTGTGCCCATTCTCTAGGATGTGGGATTACCATGGAGATTCACCCCAGCCAGGAAGAAGGTGTGCAGGGCCCCCAGACAAGAGGGCCTGCTCCTGGCTGGATGCGGCCTGACCCTCTTCTTTGTGTCCCCAGACGAGGACGAGTGCAGCTCTGGGATGCATCAGTGACAAGAGACCACCCACTGCATCAACACTGATGGCGCATACAAATGCCACTGCCACGGAGGCTGGGTGCCTAAACCTGGGTCACCAAATAACCACAAGACCACCGTCTGTGCAGGTGCGTGGATTCACCTGACCCCAGACCCCCACCCCTGGCAATGGACACACAAACACACACCCTTTCCCGCCTTATGAAACTCCCTCCTGTCTCCTGCAGAGACATCCTTCCCCTTCTGGGCCCTGCCGCCCTGGAATCCGCAGCCAGGTAAGTGACCCCAGCAGGTAAGCAGGCTGCACAGCATACCCTACCCACTCCTGTGTCCTGGGCCCCCCTCCTCAGCTAGGTTCTCTGACATCCCTCTTCTCACTCTCCCCAGACACTCTACGGCTTCTTTGACAAAGTCCAGGCCCTGCCCAGGGCCTTCACACCAGCCTTGGCCGGGAGCCCCATCCAGGTAGGGGGAGGATAGAGGCCTGGGCAGCTTTGTCCAGGTGACCCTGGCCCAGGGGCTGCCTCTCCCAGATGGGTGGAGGTGCAAGCCCTCAGGTAATGGACAGGCTCCAAGACAGCCAGGTGCACTTACTAATGGTCTTTCCTGGAGGTGCTCCTGGATTCTGCTTTAAGTCATTCTTGAAACTCCTGGCCAGGGTTGTTCTCTGAGGGACTGGGATCCAGGAGTAAGGACTACCCGGGAAACATCCGGTGCCACCTTTATCCCCTAGAGAGATGATCACACGGTCTGGTCTCTTGGGCTAAGCTCTGCCCCCTATGCCCCCAGGACCTCCAACAGGAGGTAGGGAACCTGCTGGAAACCCCTGGAGACGGAGACCCTGCCCCATTCAGAGCAGTACTATGTGGCCACTCACCTCCTCACTGGCCTGGAGGACATCCTGAGAGGCCTGAGAAAGGCCCTGCCCAATGGGCCATTGACCACACATGCTCCTGCAGGCATAGGTAAGTCCCTGGTCTTGGAACAGGTGCAGCCCTCAGTCTGGCACAGTTGTGTCCTTGGGTCACTCACAGGTGAGGTCCTGCATCTGGTACAGAGAGCTGCTGGGTCTGACCTAGCTCCTTCTTCATTCTCTGAGCCCTGGAGCCAAGCTGATCACTCTTACCTAGTGCTACTGTACTGATGAAGTTAAAATGAAACAACTAAATGAAATATGTGCAACTTAAAATGTTACATTTATCACTGTACTAAAATGCCCAGCTGATGCAATGGAAATCATGATGGATTTACAAATAAAAAAAAAATAAAATAAAATAAAAAAAAATAAAAAAAAAATAAAAAAATAAAATAAAATAAACTAGGCACTGCTTTGCAATGAAGACTATTTATTTAATTTGAAAAACACAAATTTAATATTATTAGACATTTAAAAGTGCTTTTTCAATAGCAGTTTCTATCTTTGGTGTTGGTGGTGAGCCCCAAGACTATTTTTGTGCACTTATTTGGCTATCAGAAAAGTTCTGTATCTACTCTAGGTAGGTGGATGGGACTCCTTCGATTTTATATAATCTAATTTTTTTGTTGTAGTTAAGTGTGCCTTCATCTTGAATACCTTTGGTTAGGAGTTTCAGGACAAATTTCGTTTTGCTGATAGTGAGCCCTTTTTTGGTTTTCAGAAAGCATTTCCAGTTTGTCTTTTTGAAACTCAGGATATGCACATGGAGATTCCAGTGCAGAATTTCTTCCATTCCTTCAACAGTGCATCTTTCATATTCCCTTGAGAATGTGGATTATAGAAAGATCTTTTTAAAATAAATACTCTCTGATCGGGGCGCTGGAAGTTGAGCCCGAGAGGGGAAGGCTTTTCTAAGTGATTTTTCGGGAATCATGGGACTCCCAAGACAAGGGGAGGGAGGGGTAAAGATGGGCCAGTGAAAGAGCTCCAAGAAGGTGTGTGGACAGGCTCAGCCTGATCCGCCAGGAGCTCTGGAGCTGGTCCCATGTGGAGGCCATGAAGCCAGCCTTTCTTCCCTGGTTTCCAGGCTCAATGGAGCCACCTGAGGAAGGACAAAACTCCTTAGGTGAGGTGGTTCTGTCGGTTGGGAGTCATTAGCAGCCCACACTCACAGGGGCTCAGTGCTGACTTTATGCCCCCAGGTTTATGTGTCAACATACATAAATTCAGATTTCATGTGCATTTACAATAATATCTAATTATATTAAAAATAATAGATGAATATAACAATACTAATATATTTATAACACATCAAAGATAAAATACCATATTTTATAATATAATTATACATATTTACATAAAATCATAGGTAAAATATGTATGAGTGTTTTTTTTAATAAAATAAATTTATTGAGATATAGTCACACACCATACAATCCATACAATCAATGGCTTTTAGTATAATCACAGACTTGTGCATTCATCACCACAATCAATTTAGACCATTTTCATTACTCCAAAAAGAAACACTTAATACCATTTAGCAGTCATCTCTCAATGCCTCCATCCTTCCCCAGCCCTAGATACCCACTGATCTAATTCAATATCTATAAATTTATTTGTATTTATATTTTATGTAAATGAAATCATGCAATATGTAGTATGTAATATGTTGTGTCTGACTTTTTCCACTTAGCATAATTTTTTTTTTTTTAGTTATTGTAATTTTTTATATATTAGAAGAATTCAGGTTTACAAGAAAGTCATGCAAAAAGAACCACATTCTCATATACCACCTTAATGCTGACACTTTGCATTAGTATGACACATTTGTTACACTTGATGAAAGAATATTAAAATATTACTGTTAACTCTAGTCCATTGTTTATGTGAGATGTGATTTTCCCACATATTAAGAAAAATATGTACAACGCTAGTTTTGCACAACCCTCTTCCTGTCACAATATTAACCTAACTCTCTTCACCCCTTCATTGCTCTCACAACTCATAGAACTGTCTCTCATGGTGCAGGAGGGAGGAATCGGGCATGTGAACTTGGGGCTGACAAAGGCAAAGCTGCTGCTGTCCTGGGACGTGGCTCAGGAACCTGCTGACTTAGGTAAACCTGTGGTGGGGGGGTGGTGCACGGAGGCCCCTAAAGGGACAAGCCTCCCAGGCATATAACCACAAGGATCCCAAGAGTTCAGGGAAGTGGGTGTGTGGGGCCAGGAGGGGAGGCCCCTGAGAAGGAAGGGGCCCCAGACAGGACCCTGAGAAGTTAGCCATGGCCTCGTCCCCCAGGTCCTTCTGTGGTGGGTGTGGTGTCCACTCCAGGGAAAATGATGGCTGAAGATCAGTGGGCCAGGAGCCAGAGAAGCAGGCAGCTCTGCATGAGCCACTCCAGGTCTGGCCACAGGGATGGCCACCCATCCTGCTCTCAGGCATCATCTCTGCCTTTCTGGGAAACGAGGACACCAAGACCCTCAACTTCCCAGTCATCTTAACCTTCTCTCACAATGTGATTCTTGGTGGGTGTGTGAGGATGGGCGTCCTTGCTGCCAGCTCAGACTTGGGGTTCAGCATTGCCTCCCGGGTTCCATCATCTCCCTAGGAGAGTCAGCCCTTCCCAAGCCAGCTTGAGGACAGCACCTGTGAACCCCAGAATGACAGCTCACACCTGTGCCCTGTTCCTACTCTAGGGACCCCAGGGCCAGGGCAGGAGGTGGTCTGTGCCTTCTGGGAGCACGGCCAGGAGGGATGTGTTCACTGGGCCACCACAGGCTGCTGGACACTGGGCACCAGGGACAGCAGCACCTCCTGCCGCTGCACCCACCTGAGCAGCTTTGCCATCCTGATGGCCCAGGACGGCATGCAGGTAAGATTCTGGAGACAGGAATGCTTGAAGATGCAGGGGCCAGAAAGGAAGAGCTGTGATGGGAGAAGAGAGAGGGGTCAGGAAGCCAGTGGGAGCAGGTGCACCTGGGGCTGTGTTCTCTGGCCAGATGTCATAGTTACTTTCTTTGGATCATCAGGAAATAATCACTCAGGTCACCCCTGGTGATGCATCATCCAATGACAGTGATGTGAGCTAAATGGCCAGACCTCATGGGAACCCAGAGGAATCTAAATAACCCTCCAACACAATGTGTTTAACCCCAGTCACTTTCTTACAGCATGCATTGTGCAAGTTTTTTTTTATTATTTAATTTTTGGAAGAGTTAAAATATCCACGTTTCAAAATGCAAAAGCTACAGATTGCTTGACATTTCAGAGTCACTTACTGACTCATGTACACTAGTGATGATTCCTTCTGAGAAGAGATCTCAGTTCCTTCTGAGCCCTTCTAGAGAAAATTTTGGTATAAACAAGCAAATATTTGTATCATATCGTTTTGTTTTCTTTCAGTCAGTTGTATAATATAAACATTCATGCATTTGTTTCACTTAATACATTTGAACAGTTCTGTCCCCATGTATAAAGAACATTTAAATTCTTTTTACAAGTATACAGCCTGCCATTTTGTGAATGCACACTGCCTCATTTGACAAGTCTCCTAATGATGAATATTTTTCCATTTTTTGTTGCTTCAATGTGGCAATAATATTGCCAAGTCAAATTTGTAATTGTAATTTTGAAAGATAGTGCCACATTTCAACACACAGAGGCTACAAAAATTTCTATAGCTGCCCAGTGAATTCCTTTAAATTTTGAAGTATGGTAAATATACTAAGATATGTTTTGTGGATCACTCTTGGTTATTTCCATCCCCAACCCCAGGCATAGTTTTGATTTAAATTTATAAATTCAACATTTCTTTCATTTCTGAAATATATTTTGAAATATGTCTATTCATATTTGTAATCTTACATCATTTTGATTTTCTTCATTGAGTATTCCAATTATATTTATTTTGGCTTTCCTTTGTTTCACGTCTATATTTGGTTTTTCTCTGATTCTTTATATCTCTTTCCTTATGTACATCTGGTTTGCTCATTTTCTCATTCCCATTGTCTATGCCCCTTAAACTTTGTTTTATATTGTTTCATTCTCTGTAAGCTCCCTCTGAATTTTGACTTCATTGCTGAAAGCTGATTATTATTTTTATATATATATTTTTAAAGAAGCTTTAGATTACATAAATGATACATTGAAAGTATAGGTAGATTCCCATATACCCCATCCCCTTCACCTCCCCCAATTTTCCCCATTAACAACATCTTTCATTAGTGTAGTATATTTGTTACAATTAATGAACACATATTGAAACATTGCTACTAACCATGGTCAATAGTTTACATTAGAGTTTACACTTTCAACTGCAAATTTTTTATAGGTTTTGACAAAATGTATGACCTGTATCCATCATTGCAATGTCAATCAGAGTAATTCCCATGTCCCCAAAATGCCACATGTTACACCTATTCTTCCCTTTTCCTCTCCTCAGAACCTCTGGTGATTCCTGTCTTTATATCAATGTTACAAGTTCTTCCATTGCTAGAATAATAATGTCTACTTTAGTCCATAGTTGCATTCCCCAATTATGTTTGTTTATTCCTCAATATTGAGAATTTTAGCATTGCGATGCCCTCTCTGTTTCTGATTGAGAAAAGGCTTAGATCCCATGGGGCAGATGGATGGAACTGTCTTGCTTGCAGTTGTAGGCACTCTCTGTTTTTTGAGATGAGCATTGTCAATCATCATTTTGTTAGTTGTCCCGAGCGAGTCCAATGAACTGGAGGGTGGATGATGCAACTCTGCTGAGGTTCAGGTCTCCACCAGCTTATGAACAGCCAAATATTTAAGTCTCTGGGACATATATTTAATTATTACAATGTTCATTATAAGTTCAAATAAAAGGGACAGAAGAGTCATGTAGAGGGAAATTATAAATGAGTCCAACTCTGTTATATTCGGGAAAATATTTTCCAAGGTAAGGCTCGCTGACAGGATGCCAAATTCCTGAGACTGCCTGCCCTTCCTATAGTATCCAGATGTCTCTAGAGCCCACAGAAGCACCCCTGCTTGAGACACTGTTTACTGTGGCAGTCAATGAAATCCTCCTGAGATGTGCATGGCCATAACCTATGGAATAACCTCCCGATTCACTTTGAAATACCTTAGCCATAAAAACTCATTTGTATTTAGTATTTCCCAATTTGGTCAAGGTCTTATCCACTTATTTCCTGAGCTCTTCTAGTGCTCAATTTTATAAGACTTCCCTTCTTTAAAGTCCTGTCTTTCTGCTTTTTCATCTCTTTCTTCATGAAAACAAAATGTCCCTTTGGTTTTTTGAATTCATGGTGAATGACATCCCAATGTTCATCTGCTGATGAGTGCTCCTCACTTTCCATTTTTGTCTTTCTTTTCCCTTTTGTTACTGGAGTATTTTGTCTTTATCCTGCTATTTGTCCTTTCCATTACTCCTCTTCAAAGCAGATGGTTTTTTCATTGAGGACTTATTTACAATATATTTACGTGAAAAAAAGTGTTCAGAGCTATATTACAGGATATCACAGAGCTTTTATGTGAGCTTTTTTACTTCATTGAATCAAAATATCATGTCAGCTGTGGGTCTTTCGTGTACACAATCTGTGTTTTTCTACCATAGCCACACAGGCTAACTCCTTCCTGCAATTATGGCTTACTGTCTTTATGTATTTACACACACAGTCTGAACTCCTCTGAAGCTTTGAACTGACAAGAAAACTCCTGCCAACAGAACAACCACTATTGCAATCATAAAATTCTGATTCTGTTGATAAGGTATGCTCACACCTGGAGAAAGCATTCTTTTTCTGGTTCTTCTGAGCTCTGAAGCCACAGTGAACTTTTCTGGTCTCTTCCCTGTGCACCGATAAGGAAATATCCATGCTTTTACAAGCTCTTCCAATTATTTTCCAATTTCACAGAAAATGAATATCATTATATTCATTGTATATCATTGTACAGCATTATCATTGTATAATGATGTTATTGTATATCATTATCCTTGCAGCTTCTAGATGATTCCCAAGAAGGTGGAGGTGCAAACTTTGGGCCACTATCTAAAATACCAAAATACTTCACCCTTTTCTCAACCAATGGTCTCCTTAAAAACTTAATAAAAACTAGGATTTGGAAGAAATAGTTGGTGATTGGTAAAGATAAGAAGGTTGTATGAGAGCCAGATGAATGTATGTGCTTCCAGGTTCATGTTAATTTCCCATTCCGGGAATATTTATTTTAGCTCGACAGGTACAAAGCTCACACAGGTGACCTCAGGGAATGGGAGTAAGGAATGGCGTAAAAGAAAGGAGCACACAAACCCAATAAATTCAATTGCACACAAATTTCTGGATCAAAATACAACAATTATTAGTTCAGACTATCTTAAAGTAAAACTACAGACACTGAAGTATTTCACTCTTTAAAAAGTCAACTTACATTCTGATAAATCACCTTTATCATTTTATAAGTGAATAGCCCATGGTATTTGATAATTGTAAATACACTGTTATAACAACCCTAGTTGAGAAATAGAATCTTTCCATTGATCCAGCAAGTCTCTGGCTAATTTTGGCAATCAAGCTTCCACATCCATCCCCAGAAAGCCACTGATCTGATTTTCATCACCATAGTTTAGTTTTGATAGTTCTGGAACTACATAAAAATGCAACCATTCAGTTTGGTCACTTTGTGTCTTGTTTCTTTTGCTCAACCTATCATCTCTGAGATACTTCCATGCTTTAGTATGTATCTGCTGTTCATTCTTTTGTATTGCTCTATAGCATTGCAATTTTTGATGGTACCCCAATTTATTGATATCTTCTCCAGTTGATGGACATTTGCTATGTTTTCAGTTTGAACTATTATGAGTAAAGCTGCTGTGAACATTCATTTTCATTTTTCTTGGGTAAATCTAGCAATCCCATCTCTGGGTCATGTGGCAAATGTATGTTTAATTTTAAAAGAAACTCCCAAATTCTTATCCAAAACGGTGGTCATCTTTGCATTTTTCAACAAGTGGAGTCCGTTTTTGCCAAACTTGGCACTATCTGTGTTTATAAGTTTGTCCTGTTAGACAGTGTACTTTGAAAAGCATCATTTGACCTGACTCTCTAATTCCACATCTGTTCAGCAGAAGGAGAAAAGGTGAATGCTGACACCTCAGAGAAGGAAAGATTGACGGTGGACTGCTCTTTGTTGGGTCCCAGGAGGAAAACCTCGTGCTGGCTGTGATCACCTACATGGGGCTGAAGCTTTCCCCTGCTGTGCCTCTTTCTGGCTGCCCTCACCTTCGTCCTGTCACAGCCATCCAAAACACCAGACCCTCACTCCGCTTGCAGCTCTCTATCTGCTTCTTCCTGGTCCACCTCCTGTTCCTCACTGGGATCGACCGAAGCAAGCCCAAGGTACCTACAGTGTCAACAAAAACGTTTTATATCCACACAGTGAAATATCATTCATCCATAAAAAAGAATGACGTTCTGATCCATACAAAAACATGGATGAACCTTGACGATATCCTGTTGTGTGAAATAAGTCAGACACAAAGAACAGATATTGTATGGTCTTGTTTATATTAAATAGGTAGAAGAAGATTATTTCATTAGTTAATTGGTAGATTACAGGTTACCAGGAGCCAGAGGAGGAGAAAGGGAAGGGGGCACTATTGTTTAATGGATGCAGAGCTTCTGTTTGAGTTTTGATAAAGGTGGGTAACGGATATTGGTAATGAAGCATAATTTGGTCGATAAAACCATTTAATAGTACAATTTAAAGTGATTAAATTGGGAAGTTTTGAGTTGTATGTACAATATTTTTTTAAAAAAATAAAATCAAAGAAAAATAAAAACACACTTCGCTACCCAAGGGGATATTTGATACAGAAGTTTAGATGATTAAGTAGCCAAGCTCACGTTGCCGGGCTCAATTAGAAAAGAAATTCTCTTTTGAACTCTCCCTCATATTTTTCAAAGGCATGATATAGGATACACCCTAGGTCCACACTCACACCTTCACTGCTGCCCTGGGTGCCTCTCCCTTCTCCCCCAGGTGCTGTGCACCATCATCACTGGTGCCCTGGTCTCCTTCACCTGGATGCTGCTGGATGGCCTGCCCCACTTCCTTGTGGCACAGAACCTGACGGTGCTCAATTACTCCAGTGTCAGCAGATTCATGAGGAAGTCCATGTTCCCCATGGGCTACGGAGTCCCCTCTGTGGTTGTGGCTGTTTCTACAGCATCCAGGACACACCTTTATGGGACACCTGCACGGTAAATGCAAATCCCGCCTGCCCATACTCTCTCCAGCATGACCATGGCCACCTGTTCAGCCCACATAGCTCTTTAGTTCCACCAGAATATGATATAAGCAGCATAAAACTAAGTAGCCACTCCAAAGACATCTTCTTCATAAAAGATCATGGCAAGGTGACTGTTGGTGGATCATTTATATTTAATTATTTGAAATATTAATTATACAGCACATTATTGATCATATAGTCATATAATTTTCAGTATGCACTATATTAATAACTGTATGCTTATATAATGTTGATAGTGTGTTATATTAATAATTATAAATTATATAATTGTTATATTAATTGAGGTGATTTTATCTAAAAAATTTAATTATTGTAATCATTAACTATTTGCCATATTAATGTTTAGGTATTGGTGTAAGATTAATTATACCATATATTTCATATTAATAAAGCATATTATGATAGCATTAATTTGGATGATGCAATTAACATCGTCCAGTAAGCAAAATTGAAAGGAAAGGTTAACTTTGGTTTGTATTACTTACTTCTTTCAATTAATTCTAAAAGAAATGACATTAATCATTTGGAAACATAAAGATAATTTAGATAATGAAAAATATTATTATTGTCAGAACTAGGATTTATAAATCACATCTGACTTGGATTCAGTGTTCTCAATATTTAGCATGCATTAACTCAAATTAAGCTCCCGAAATCTTCTAAGATAGAAACTAGTATCATGCTAATTTTACAGATAAGAAAACTGAGGCACAGAGAGATTGATCAATACGGCCAAGATCACACCGCTGGTCAGTGGCACAGCTGGGATTCAAAACCAGGCAATCTGGCTCCAGTTCTTACACTTGCAATACTCTCTTCTACTGAAAAATTATTTACCTGCATCACATGAACCCTGGACAACTCACCTTCTTGGGTAATTTAAAATATGGGTCAGCAAAATTTTTCTCTAAGGCACGATGGTAAGTCTATATGGTTCTGCAGGCCATAAAGTCTTTGTCACAACAACTCAACATTAACATCATAGTGGAAAAGCAGCTGTAGTAAAGAAGACAATCATGAATATGCATGGTTGTGTTCCTATAAAACAAATTTTAAAAATTAGGCAGCAGTCTGTTTTGGCCCACTTGCCTTAGTTTGACGACCTGTGCCTTAGTAGGTTTCACATCCATTCTTCCTTGTACATTCACCAAACCCTGTCTGAGGTTCTCACACCTCCACCTCATTCACCAGTTTCCCTAACTTGGATCAAGTTCCAATTCCGCCATTTCTATCAATGTGGACTTGAGTTACTGACTGTTTCCTTAAGCATCTGATGCCTGACATGTGATAATCAGAGTACTCATGTCCTCATGAGGATAACAATATATAATGCACATAAGCCCTTCCTTTGCACTGTGTCAGACTTACTGTAATCATTTGCACTTTTTAAAAATATTTTTAATGATCATTATATTTTTGACACATACAATTTTGTTTTTTATTTTATTGAAATATATCATTCATATGTGAACATCCACAAACAATAAGTATATAGTAAAAGTTGTGAACTTACAAAATAAACATGCATAACATCATACAGGGGTCCCAGACATCATCACACCACCACGACCCTGCATAATTGTGAAAAATTTGTTACAAGCTATGCAAGAACATTGCGAAAATATTGCTACTAACTACAGACCCGATCTTACATTTGGTGTATTTTTCCCCCAACCCACCCTATTTTTTATTTATTTATTTATTTATTTATTTATTTATTTATTTATTTGTTACAGAGTTTGTGAACTTACAAAACAATCATGCAAATGTGTAGAATTCCTATAAAAAACCCCTCACCAACACACCACACCGTGGTGGAATATTTGTTACAGATTATGGAATAATATCAACATACTATTACCACCAAACATGGTCCATAGCATGCATTTGTTACACTTTCTCCATACCCCTCCCTTATCAATACAGTACATCTTTGGCTTTAGTGCAAAAGATGGTAAAACATTATAGGGAATAGCTGCTGTTTTATAAATGGAATTGGGGCTGAAAAAGGTATTCTAGTGATATAAATGTCAATTGAAAGAAAGCTAGAGAAAAATCTAGGGACTGAATAACACAGAGAACCCAGAGGTGGATGAGAATTGTGGTTGATGGTACAGATGAAAGAGTGTCTTTCTGTGAGCTAGAGCAGATGTATATCACTATGGCAGGGGGGATGGAATGTGGAGAAGCATGATAAAAATGATGTTTTTATTTGTTTTTTACCACTTTCCTTTCTAACCCAATATTTTTTACCTTGCCTACATCTACTCATCCTATATATCTCAGCCTAAACACAATTCCCTCAGAGAACACTTCCCAAGGATTTGAATTTCCTATACCCAGAGTAGGCTGTGGATCCACCTGCACATTCTCATAGCTCCACTCTCTTCAATCATAAAACTTTTCAGCTTGGTGTTTACTCTTTTCTAATTATCAGCCTTCCCAACTTAGCCTGCATCTCCCTAAAGACTGAGTCAGTTTACTTTAATTATGATTAGATCTTTGGAGCCAATTGCAGATCCTGGAACAGAAGACAATCAATATTGTTTTATTAATCATATATGAATGTATTCATTCTTTATCCACAATGGTGAATATATCCTTAAACCTGTTTCCATCTCTCTCTTAGCTGCTGGCTCCACATATTCTAGGGATGTAAATATCCACATAGAAAAAGAATTTATATGGACCTTCCTTGGACCAGTCTGTGCTGTCTTCTCTGTGAGTGTTGACATCACAGCATTCTTACTGACCAACTAAGAGTAATTCAAAGATCAAGACATATACAGAGTTTCACAGGTAGGGTGACCATTCACTCCACATTGCCTCGGACTGATAAGGTTCTTGGAATGTGGGACTTCCAGTTTTAAAATCAGGACTGACAGATTTTCCAAGATATAGGAACATAGTGCTAAAACCAAGAAAGTCCAAGGAAAGCTAGAACAAGTTGTTCACCATATTTACAGGACCAAGAAGGTCCCATAACCAGTTTATTGCATATTTGGTCTGTTTTTCTATTACTATCATGGAACATAAAAGCTTCTGGTATGATGAGTTAGTTGTGAGATGGGCTAGAGGAAGGTTTAGAAGGTGTGGAACTAGTACAGTACACTGTCTTCATTTGCCACAGCACTGCTGATGCAAAATACCAGATATGGGCTGGCTTTTATAATGAAAATTTTATTTGGGGTAACAGGTTATAGTTCTAAGATCATGAAATGTCCAAATCAAAGCACCATCAGAGATGCTTTCTCACCAATGTCAAATACTGGTGATTCTGGTGTATTGCCACATGGTGAGGCAAGATGGCAACCAGTCTCTGCAGAGGTCCCTGCCTTCCACTCCAGAATCTACCGTATCTCAGAGCACAGCTGTGGGCAAACAGGCATAGGGCTTGTCTCTTTCTGGGCCTTCTCTGTCAATCTCAGGTGCTCTGCTTTCTTCCAGAGATAATCTGTGGACTATCAGGCATATGGTTTATCTCTTCAGCCTTGAGCTGTGCTGTGGGCCCAGGCTCTAGAGGGCTTCATGTATCAGCTTCAGTGGCTAGCAATCCTCAAGTCCTCTCTCTAACATGGCCAGGTCACAGTGGAAGCTTCCTTCTCTGTCTGTCTCTTCTTTGTGTCAGTATATACAAGGCCCAGCAAGGGAGCAGTGACCCAATCTGAGTCTCACCGCACTGATGTCATCCAATCAAAAGCGATCTATCAGGTGATATAATCGAGGGCCCTTACCAGAATACGATCAAATGATCTCACACCCACAGCAATGGATTACTTCATAAACTCTCTTTTTGGGATTCACCAGATTCAAACTGGCACATACACCTCGTGGGATTTCTGCAGATTAATCTGGCTTTCTTCCTGATGACTTTCTGGATTGTGAAAACCCAGCTCTCTTCCCTCAACAGTGGTGTCTCCACTCTCCTGAACATAAGGACAGATGGAACAGAGGCACCCATGTTCCAGGAACACGTGCATGTGACCCTGAGCTCCAGATGTTCCTCATCAGAGTTTCTGCAGGGACCCAAAGGAGAAAAGTGTGGCCAGTACCTCCTCCAAACCCAGCTCAGACACTGTGGTTTGCTACTGACACACAAGCAAAACATTTTCCAGCATGAAACTTCCTCAACTGAAAAGAGAATTGACTTTGTTCTAATTGACAAAGATGTTTTATTGTTTCTATGACAAAGGTTAAAAGAATATTTATATCTTTATGACACACTGAAGGATATAATATATAATGTCCCAGAGCACAGCATGCCCTTTCATGCCCTGCTCTTGCATTTGTGCTCCTCCCTCTACCCACTTTAGTCCCCCAATTGTTCAAATCAGTTTAAAAGTCCACACAGCACTTTCTCTGGGAGGCTTGGGGTGTCCTTTGCTGTCTTAAAATTTGCATGGAATTAATGACATCTATTCTTGGCAAAGATGCTCAGGCAGTCCCTGGAGTGGGTGAGGGTAGAAAGGGTCCCAGATGCAACCCAGCTGTGGTAGCTTACAATTCACAAATATAAATGAATATTTGCTTCTATCTTTCTACTAGACTATAAGGTATGTGAATCTTATCTTGTCTTTTTCATTCTTGTACCCAGATTCTAGCACAAAGCCAGGGGCACAGTGTATCATCAGTAATGTTACAATTCCTGTCCAAACATTACTGAATGACCATTGATGGGCCCTTGGTGTTGATGACTATGCTTATAAGCCATTGCTCTTGAAATGGAAACTTAGCCTAGTGTTATAGGGTGCCTAAGAGTTACCTCCTAAAAGCCTCCTTGTTGCTCAAATGTGGCCTATCTCTAGCCAAACTCAGCATATAAATACACTAACTTCCCTCCAGCATGGGATATGACTCCTGGGGATACACCTCCCTGGCACTGAGGGATTACTACCAAGCACCGACTAGCAATGCAACTGGAAAAAGACCTTGAATAAAAGGGGGAAAACATAAAGACAAATGAGTTTATATGTCATAAGAAACTTCAAAGTGATTGGGGAGGTTTACCCTGAGGTAAAGCTTATGCATATCTCACCAGGATCTCATAGACTGCCATAGTAGATACTACTCCAAATAGTGGGGCTCCTGAGGGCTCTGGAGACACCCAGATCCTACAGTCAGGGCATATAACTCTGGAGTTTAGTGCATTGCCAGTGGGCTCTAGTTTGGAGTTTGTGCTCCTGAGAGTAAGAGTTGGACTCAGTTAAAGCTTCCCTACACATGGCTCACCTGTTGCTTCTATTTGAACCTCTAGTTGGTGCTGAAGTTTGTAGGTGTACATCCAGGAAACTTAAATCTTTGGACTGTCCATGTGCCAGCTGGGACCTGGACCTCAGCAGAGTTGCAACACCTACTTTCCAGTTCATTGGAATTACTCAGGACAACTAACAATGAGGTAAGGACAGACAACCACCATAGCAAGGAAAATAGAGAGCCTACAACTGCAAACAAGGGAGTCCCATCCATTGGCTGTATGGGATGGAAGCACCCCTCTCAATTAGAGATGGAGTGGACATCAACATCCCAGAATCCTCAAGATTGTGGAATGAAATATAAACTAAAGAGGACTTACTGGTATTCTACTATAGACTAATTGTGATTCTAGCAATGGAAGAAATTACAATATTGATGTGGAGGCAGTGGCCACTGGAACATCTGAGGGCAAGGAGTGGGAAAAACAGGTGTAAAATGGGGGCATTTTTGGGACTTGAGAATCATCCTGAATGACATTGCAATGGCAGATAGAAGCCATTATATGTCTTCCCACAACATGCAGAATTGTGTTGGAGAAAGTGTAAACTACAATGTATACTATAATCCATGCTCAATAGCAATGCTCAGAAATGATTGTTTATATTGGATGCTGTTTATATTGGAAAACGTGGGAGGTATGCAGAGCAGGGCATAAGGGAATCCCTATGTTTTTATGTAACATTTTTGTAATCTAAGTATCTTTTAAAAAAGTAAAAATATTTAAATAGAAAAGACTCAGTGTTCTTTACTTTTCCCCCATTATCATCAATGTGTTTTCATTCTGCTGTTCACAGAATAGCTGCTCTACCTCCAGACACTAAATCCATATCCCAGGCAGAAAACAGTAGGAAAAGGATCAAGCATGTAATAAAATGGGGGTGCCATATGTGCCTTAAAAATCTTTTTATTAAAGTTGATTTCAAAAAATTGAAAAGTTCAATATCACAAACTTAATGAATTTTCAAAAACTAAAAATTTTCCAGAATCAGAACAAGACCAAAAAATGAACATGACCAACCCTCCCAACTCTGGAAGATTATTTTGTGCCCATTTCAAGGACTACTCCTGCCCCCAGGGGAGCCATTATCCAGAAATCAAACAGCATAGATTACATTTTTATTTGTTGAAATTTATAAAATGAAATTGCACTATGTATATTCTTTTGTGTTTGGATTCTGTGCTCAATGTTATGCCTGTGAGTCTGCCTTTTTAAATTTTTATAAGTAAGAAAAAAAGCATGTTAGCCTAATAGCTCACATCACAGACACCAATTACCATAGTAATTTGAATATGGAGGAAAGATTTAAAATAGCATAAAACTTGTAGAAGAAAATATAGGTGGATGTAGAGGAGGCAAGATGGCATCAGTTTAAGTGGCACTCACCATCTCTCTCACAAAAGACAGCTGATTGGGGACAGGACCTTGCCCAAGTGAGATGTTCTGGAAGCCCACAGAGCCAAAACCTTTGGGACATCGATCTGGAGGGAGCTGGAGAGGGAAATATATTGCTCAAGATAAAACTGTGAGGTTGGGTATATGAGAGTGTCTTGTGTTCAGTGTGTGACTTTGCTGTGACCTAAAACTTCTTTGAAAATTAAATGAAAAATAGTGAGACACTGGGGAGGGACAGGAGGAAGTTGCCATCATACAGACTGGACACCAGAGAGTTCAGTGATAAAAGGCAAAATGTCAAAGAAAATTTTTTTAATTTTTTAAAAATTTTTCTCATTTTTTGAATAACCCAATCCTTTAATTTTTTTGTTTTTAGTTTTTTAAAAAGTTTTTGTGTATTTTATCTCTGACATTTAAACATCATTATTATTTCATTTTCCTATTAATTGTATTTGGCTATTGTATTGGTTTCATCTTTAAAGAAGCTTTGGATCACAGAAGGGTTACAACTGGGATGGGAGAGGATTGTTGGTGGGGGGGTGTCAGGGTTGGGGGGGTGCATGGGAGGATGTTCACCTGAACATATGTAAAAGGTATATAAAATTGTTCAAATGCTCACTGGGTATGGTCACAGTGGGTGGAGAACCACTCAATAAATGAGAGAATACTGAATTCCAATACTGGACAGCTCTGCCATATTCTCCAAGGGAGTAGCAACACTCCCCCAAGTGCAGGGGCAGTGTCTGGCAAAGGAGGATGATCCATTGACTTGCCCCTGATATGGATGATTGTATTTATTAAACTTCACTCTTGAAATTGAAATTTAGTCTAGTATTATAGGGAGCCTAAGCATTACCTCCTGAGAGCCTCCTTATTGCTCAAATGTGGCCTCTTTCTAAGCCAAATTCAACATATAAATGCAATAACTTGCCCCCAGCATGGAACATGACTGCCAAGGATGTGCCTCCCTGGCACCAAAGAGTTACTACCAATGGCCAACTCGCAATGCAACTGGAAATAGAGCTTGATCAAATGGGCAAAAAGGCAAAGACAAATAAGCTTATATGGCTAAGAGACTTCAAAATGGGTCGAGAGGTCATTCCAGAGGTTATGCCTATGCACGTCTCAGCAGGATCTCATTGACTACCAAATTAGACACTACTCCAATTCAAGGCACTCCTGTGAGCTCTG
This sequence comes from Cabassous unicinctus, assembly GCA_029593785.1. Lineage (NCBI taxonomy): Eukaryota > Metazoa > Chordata > Mammalia > Cingulata > Chlamyphoridae > Cabassous > Cabassous unicinctus. The sequence continues at coordinate 34,089 of JAQZBX010001985.1, read as the reverse complement.
GAGAATCTCAGATATTATACTCAGGGCAGATAGCTCATGAATTTAGTGCCTTGTCATCAATCCCTACTTTAGGGTTTGTGCTCCCCAGTGTGATAAAATAGGATTCAGTTGTGCTTTCTCTACACATGACTCTTTTGCCCCTTCTATTTGAACCTATAGTTGGTGCTGGAGTTGGTAGTTGTATTTCCAAGAGACTTGAATATTTGGGCTCTCCATGTGAGAGCTGTGTCCTGAGCCTCAATGGAGTTGCAAAACCTATTCTCCAGTTCATTGGACAAACCCAGGACAACTAATAAGATGGTGATGATGGACAACCACCATACCAAGTAAGCGAGAGTGTCTACAACTGCAAGCAAGAGAGTTCCATCCATTGGCTGCATGGAATGAAGCACCCTCTCAATTAGAGGTGGAGGGGGAACACCATCCCAAAATCCTCTGGATTGGGGAAAGAACTATGACCTGGTGTATACTTACTGGTATTTTATTATAGACTTATTGTGATTGTAGCCATGGCAGAACTTATATCATTGAAGTGGAGGCAGTGGCCACTGGAGTTTCTGAGGTCAGAGAGAGGGAGAACAGGTGTAATACAGGGGCATTTTTGGGACTTGGGAATTGTCTTGAATGACTTTGCAATGACAGATACTTGCAATTATATATCTTGCCACAACTTACAGAATTGTGTGGGAGAGAGTGTAAACTACAATGTAAACTATAATCCATGCTTAGTGGCAATGCTCCAAAATGTGTTCATTAATTGCAATAATATATCACACTAATGAAGGATGTTGTTAATGTGGGAGGTGTAGGAAGCAGGCCATATGGGAATCTCCTATATTTTTTACGTAATGTTTATTTAATCTAAATATTTTTTAAAAAAAATTAAAAATAACACTGCTTTAGAAAATGTAAAATGCAAAGTAAAAAACATCTAGAATTAAATAAACCTAAAAATCTAGAGGCCTATGGTTTAGTGATGAGTTTTAAGATATAGCACACAAGGCACAATCTATGACAGAATAAAATATATAAATAGTACTTTATTAAAATATAAAATTTCTGCTCTGTAAAATACCTTGATGAGGGTATGAACAGAAATACATGTATTTGGAGAAAATATTTGCAAAAAACATATCTGATAAATGATTTGTGCCCAAATATAGAAAGAATACTTAACATCCAACAAAAAGAAAGCAAATACCCAATTAAAAAATGGCTAAAGTTCTGAACAGAAACCTTAGGAAGAAGATATACAGTTGGCAAATCAGCAAATAAAAGATGATTAACACCATATGTCCTTAGGGAATTGCATAATTCGATCTACAATGATATATCATAACATAATCATTAGCATTAACACTGGCAACACTAATTGCTTTTGAGGATGGAGATCAATTCAGACATTCATTTCCAGTGAGAGTATAGAATGATGCAGCCAGAAGACAGTTTGACAGTTGTTTGTAAAATTAAACATAGTCTTACTCTTTGTGGTTGTTTGGTCTATATACCCCCAAAATTTTCTTAAACTTAATCCACTAATGTTGATGTGAACTCATTGTAAGTAGGACCTTTCGATGAGGTTACTGCAGTAAAGGTGTGGACCAACTCAGTCCTTCCATTGCCTCAATCAGTATGGGTCTTAATCCTATTATAAACAAAATGAAATTCAGACAAATAGAGAGAAAGTCAAGGGAAACAAGAAGCTGAAGATCAATAGCATCTAGAAGAGAAGGGAAAGTCCAGAGGGACCACCATGTGCCTTGCCATATAACAGTGGAGCCCAGGACCAAAGACCACTGGCAGCCTGTCCCTGAATGCCACAGTCTTCAGGAAGAAAGCACAGCCTTGATGATGCCTTGATTTGGCCTTTTTCTTATCCTCAAAATTGTGGGCTAATAAATTCCCATTGTGTAAGCCAAACTACTACATGACATTTGTTTGAGCAGCCAAGAAAAATAAAACACTATCCAATCAAGCAATTACACTCTTAAGTATATATACAGCTGATTCAAACACGCAAGTCCACACAAATGCCTACACATGAAGTTTGGTAGCAGCTTTATTTATAATCTCCAAAATCTGAAAGAAATCAAGATATCCTACCATAGGTGAATGAAAAAAACACGCTGTGCTGTATCTACAAAATGAAATATATTGGGCTATTCAGTGATAAAATGAAATGTTCCATCCAGTCAAAAAAGTTAAGGATGAAACTTAAATGATTGTTAATAATTGAAAGAAATCAATCTAAAAATGTTACATATGTGATTTCAATTATGTGACATTCAGGATAAGGCAAAACAATGAAGACAATGGAGCAATAACTGGTTGCCAGTAAAAGGGAAGAAGGGAAATGGGTTTAATACATGAAGGACAGGTGAATTTTTTGAGTGGTGAAAGTATTCGGTTTAATACTGTAATTGTAGGTGCATGCCATTATGCATTTGTTAAAACTCATTGACCTTGACAACACAAAGAGTGAATCTTTATATTTGCAAATAAAATTCACTCACAATATCAAGGGAATCCCTGGATGGAATGCAAACGTTCAAAAACAAACTATCCCAAATGTATGACATGCCCTCTCTGAATGGAAGGGGGAAAGGTGCTGAAAGAGATAATATTGGAAATGAGGGGATTCTATAAAATGAAGCCAATGCATAGTGTGCATAAGTACTGTACTCCAGTTGATAAAGTTGCATCATCAAGGGATGGATCAAAAATTCTTTTACTTCTAAACATGTACACTGGAATCAGGCAATTAAATAAATCAATGGCAAATGGGAGGAAAGTTTACTTAGTATTGAGTGGGAGTTTAGAGTTAAGCAACTGGAGGAAGCTGAAATATTCCAGGTAGCAATGGTGTAGAGGTAGACACACCAGTATGAACTACTGATAGGTTAATATAGACACAGAGATTTACATGAAGAAATATATATATAGATATGCGTATATGCACAAGTTAGTGTACTTGCATATATTTCCTCAGTCTGTCAACAGAGGTTGCCTAGATGCCCAAGAAGCATGGAGTACAGCTGGCGCCCAGATGTTGAATTTAACACTATTCCCCAATACAAAGTTCTTTGGAGTAAAGGCTGATGGTAGGACTGGGGAAAGAAATACACAAGAAGAGCCTGAAACATCTTGTAACAGACAGTAAGTAGGTGCTAAAATAAAACCCTCAATGATGAGGTGTATTAAAGAGACACGGGGCACAGCAGAAAGTGCTCCCATGGAAAACATTGGAAAAAAATTGAACAAAATCAATATAGTGGTATTGCTTTTCAACACAAAGTATCACTTAAATGCCATGAATCCATCCTGGTATAAATTAGTGACTAAATAAATAAAAAGGGGCAAATCTCCCATGCAGAAGAATTCCCATAATTTATACAGATATTGCTCTCTCATGGCAGTGGAGCAAAAATACCACTCCTGGATGTGTACTGCACATAGTGACTTCTTCCCAAACATTATATATAGAAAGGCAGAGGCATGACAAGCTTTATACTGGGGAAACCTTAAAACACTGTTGATCAAGGTCAACATCAACAATGAGAAGTCAAGTTGATAGTGTGCCTCCTGGATATGATGTGATAAAATGGCTCTTTATCTGTGGTGTGTTTACAAAAAGTTTAATTATTAGTGAAATGCAAAAGCCCAGGAAAACTGAACTCTGAACTTCCTTCCTGATGGGATTACATGCTTTGGATAAGATTATCACATTGCTGTAAGTTTTACATTCTTCATCTATTAAATGAGAAAAGTGAAACCAATTTCACAGAATAATTGAAAGAATTAAATAAAATGTCTGGAATTGTGTGCAGTATTAATAGTGTATATTTTATACTTTATGATTCAAGCCTACACGGACTCACTCCCCACATCTCCTTCTCCATATCCACTATACTATTTCCATCCCTCATTAACTCTACCAGGTTTTGACAACAGCAATAGTCACTTTGATGCAAAGTGAGTTTTCTCAGGACCAGCATTTTCAGGAATGTCACCTTCTATAAACCCTGTGCTGACTCTTCAATATCTTCAAACATAAATACCCATCTTGTGGAGAAAACACAAGACACTTTGATATCTGGCGGCTGCCAATCTGACCAGGCTCATGTTGCACTTTCCATGTCCTGCCCCTCATTTTTCATCAGATATTAAGAACTATTTTTGAAAGCTCACCACACTTTACAATTACATTGTTTCCACATTTGTGCCCCTGTTGTCTCTTCTTGGTGTGCTTCTACCACTTTCTCCTCCTGTAATTCCTCTAATTCCTCCTTCAAGGCTCAGTTAGTTTTTCAGCCCCCTTGTGAAACCTTCACTAAGCTCCAAAGGATAAGTCCAAATTTGTGGATCCACTTCATGAGGATTTCAGAGCCACCTCAGGACACTACATATTCTCATTTGTACCTCCCGTGCCCTTTTTGATGTAATCTCTTTGAAATGAGAAGCAATATCTTACTCATTTCTTTATTTCCTGAATAATATTTAGTGCCTAATATGAAGTATTTGGTGAACAAATGTTTGTTGAAAGACTCAAAGAAAAATGCAATAAAGTGAATAAAGAAACTTCCAATAATTGTAGAGATAGAATGAAGAGTAAAAGAAATAAAAATGCTCCTGAAAATGGGAAGCCCCATGATTGAGAGTTAACATCTCAACAGAGTAGGCAGATTGGAGAAAGAAAATGTTTTAATATATCTGTTATCTACTTCACTCAGGCTATTTAAATAGAAAGGGCTTTGTATTTTTAAGCTATCTCTATCTGTATACCCTATTAATGGACCTAAATTTATGACCAATAAAAGAGGGCCCTGAAGCCATAACACATTTCCCCAGCACCTGTGAAGATTCTGTGACTCACTCAGAAATTATGCTATAAGGTTCTGTGTTCACCATTGCAAATTCTTCCTTCAATGATGGATGAAGTTTGGAAGTTCTGCTCTCAGGAAGGTCAGGGAGAATGAATCACTTACCAGGTGTCTAGAAGACACAATAGTGTTTTCTGTTCAGGAGACATTAGTAAAGCAGCCTGGAGACAGTTGTAGGGGAAGTATTTAGAGTTTCCTTGCCTTCACGCATTTCATTCCCATGAGCCTCATTAATGAAGGATTCTTTTGTCTCTCTACTCCCTAAGATATTTAATTCTCTGGAGGAAAAAAAAAACAATTGTGCCAGTTTTGACCCCAGATAGACAGCTTTGGAGCTCCATGTTCATCTCTTATCCCAGTGGACATCCTGCTGGGAGTTCACCTCTCTTTAGATGTGGGCTCTAGTGTTGCTGGGATTCCATAATCATTTCCCTGTTGTTAATTTTGGAGAAAGATTCTGGATGCACTAACATAATTCCTGTTTCTGATCTCTCTCCTATGGAGTTTCCTCTCATTCATCAGGGTGGCCTCTCTCCACAGGATTTTCTCTTCTCTCACTGCTTCTCCTTTCCCACAGTAGCTAGGAATACCTGTTCAATTCACTCAACCATTTGTTTAATCTGTTTTTCAACAAATTTTTTTCCAGCAATATTGCATAATAAGCACCAAACTATGCCCTGGGGATGACAGAAAGGTAAGATATTGTCCTTCTCCTTTACAGCTGACTGTCCAAGCAGGTCAAGAGACATGGAAATAAATAAGTGCAATACCCTAAGGTGTACTGCAGTCCTGGTGAATTGTAATTCCACATTTAGGAGGCTTGGCTTTTCCTTTTCTTCCCATAGGCTCAAGGGACATTGATAGGGAATACTTTGAAATGATAGATCACTTTGCATATTATTGGCACCTGAATAATTTTACTTCTTCCCATCCATGAACACAGGATGTTTTCCCATTTACTTAGGTCTTCTCATATTTCTTACAGTGGTGTTTTGTCATTTTCAGTGCACAACTCATTCATGTCTTCAGAAAAAAAATACTCCTAGGTATTTTATTCCTTTAGAGTCAATTGTGAAATAATTATTTTTAATTTCTAATGGAAAACATTCTTTGTTAGTGTATAAAACAGAACTCATATTTTATGTTTATTTTTAAAGAGGCTTTAGATTACAACAATGTTACATTAAAATATAGGCGATTCCCATATGCCCTCCCCCCTCCGCCCACACATTCCCACATTGACAACACGTTTCATTAGTGTGATACATTTGTTACATTGATGAACACATACTGAAACATTGCTACTGACTGTGGACTATAATTTACATTACAGTTTAAACTCTGTCCACGCAATTTTACAGGTTATAGTTTCCCTACAGGAGACTCTTCCACCACTGTAACTTAAACCTAAAATTAACACTATACTTTTTAAATACATGTCCCAGGGACTTAAACTTTTGGTCTGTTCATGTGGCAGTCTGAATCACAGCAGAGTTGCAACACTTGCTCTACAGTTCTTTGGACTCACTCAGGACAACTAGCAAGGAGATGATGAAGGACAATGTCTATCCCAAGGAACACAGACAGTCTGCAACTGCAATCATTCCTTTCATTTTGCTTTTACTGATCTATAAATGAACACTATTATTGTAGGAAACGCCCAGAGAAATTTTCTGAAAATTTCTGCCTATTAAAATAATGGTTAAACAGCAACAATGCATCCCTGGAAGAATCACAGAGATTAGAGACATTATCAATGTTTGAATAATCAGGGGTTGTAATGTCTATTACAGCATCATCTATCTTATATTGAATGTGCAAGAGAAAGTCATATATGGGGGGTGGAATGTGGATTGTTACAAATTTAATCAAATGATAACTCCAGTTAGACTTCTCAACTCTTTCTTAAGCCAATTGACACAAACCCTGGCAACAATTGTAAAGTCTTTGATATGACAGATTATTTTTTCACCAAATTCCTATAGCACAGGTCAATTTCTCTCATTTGGCAGAAATACACATTCATTGCTCCAATGAGTGGTATAATTTCATATGTAACAACTACTTGGGGTAATTATTTTACTGGTGAAAATTCAGGTTGGAGATTCTTTTTACAGTACTATAATAGTGTATGCAACAGAAAATTCAAATGATTTAAAGGAAATTACACAGTAAAGAGGTATTTTAATGTACAAAAATTAAAGGCAGAGAATTCTATAAATTAGGCATATAGGAGATTATTTTTCTATGCATTGATAAATGTATCTGGAATTAAACCACCCAGGGTTTGACTTCTGTTAATCATGAGACAATTTCTAAACTTGAATAAGAAGACTTTTTTATAGAGAGAAGATTTCTCACCTGGAAAGCTTTTTAAAACCCTTCTCTATGTCCTTGTTTCTATAGATAAAGGGGTTCAGCATGGGAGTGACCACTGTGTACATCACTGAGGCTATTACATTTGGGTAGCAGCAGAGCTAAGTTACACTCCAAAACCTGTATCATAAAACAAGGTCATTAATGACAGGTCAGACCCACAAGTAGAAAACACTTTATATTTGCCAACAGTTGTTAAAATTCTCAAAATGGAAGATACAATCTTAGAGTAAGAGAAAAGGATCCAAGTTAGTGGAATAACATCCAGAAGTCCAGCTACAAAATGCATCACTAAGTCATTGAAGAAGGTGTCAGAACAAACACGTCTGACTACTGGATTAAGTTCACAGAAAAAATGCAGGATTTCCGACTCTGTACAGGGTGTGACCAAATTGTTAGTCAATTCTTTATTCCCAGATTAATATTTAGTGCTTACCATAAAGTATTTGATGAATAAATGTTTGTTGAATGACTAGCTAAAAAATGGATGAGAAAGCATCATCAGATAATTATCACTAATTATCGTATATAGTGTACGTTTGGTATACTTTTCCATACCCCCTATTATTAACACAATCTGTAAAAAATCTTCCACAACAATGTAAGTTGTTCTTGGAGGGGTGTTGTAAGGGAATTATGAAAATTTGCATGATTGTTTTGTAAGTTCACAACTTCTCATATATTTATACATCATATATATATAGAATAGGATGAGAGTTAATAAACAGATACCTCTAACAATTGCAGAGAAAGAAGAAGCAGTGAATCAAGCAAAATGTTGCTAAGAGAGGGAAGTCACATGAGTGAGATCAAAGGCAAGAAGAGACAGATTGGAGAACGAATATATTTTAGGGTATCCACTATATTCTTCCACTCAGGTTTTTGAAATAGGAAGGACATCATATCATTTTGCTTTATATATATATATATATATATATACCCTATTACACCTTTAAAGTTACCACCAATAAAAGGGTTCCCTTAAGCCATAACACATTTCCCCAGGACCAGCAAAGATTCTGTGACTCACCATGAATTTACCAAAGAAGGGTCTCAATTTACCAATGCAGATTCTTTCTTGAATGGGAGATAACATTGGAAGCTCTGGTTCCAGGAAGGGCAGGGAGATGGACACACTCACGAGGTCTCTAGAAAACACAATTGTGTTTCCTCATCACCAAAGATAAGTAAAATAGACTTGTGGTAGTTTAAGGGAAGCATTTAGGGTTTCTACACCTTTAGGGATTTCTTTCCCATCAGCACCATTAAAAAGGATTCTTTTGTGTTTCTTCTCCATGAGATAATTATTTTCTGGAGGAAAGAAAGAAAAACACAATACAAATTTGTGCCAGTTTTGACCTTTTGGAGGGAGCTTTGGGGCTCCATGTTCATCTCTAATCCCAGTGGACTGCTCGCTCCCATGAGGAGGTCATCTTCCTTTAGGTGTGGCTCTAGTATTGCAAGGTTTTGGAGAGAGATTTTGTATAAACTAAAATATCTTTTATATCTGATCTGTCTCCTCTGGTGTTGGCTCTCATTTATGAGGCTGTCCTCTCTAAAAAGGATTTCCTCTTGTCTCACTCCCTGTTTTCTTCCCCATACTTAACAATATCTGTTCAACTCATTCAAACTTTTGTTTCCTTAGTCATTCAACAAATATTTATTCAGCATACTACATGGTAAGCACTATATTATTCTTGGGATGAAGAAAGATTTAATACATTGTGCTTGCTCTCAAATATCTCTCAGTCTAACCAGGTCAAAAGACACAGAAATAAATAAATAGAACACCTTAAGGTGGTATACTCAGGCCTGGGGAAATATAATTCTATATGAATGAAGATTGCCTTTTCCATTTCTGCTTAAAAACTCTCCTGAGAATTTCATAGGGATTATTATGAATCTATGGATTGCTCTGGGTAGTACTGACATCTTTTCTTTTTTTTAATCTGTAGATATAGTTTTTTTAACTTAATTTTGTACATTTAATAATTGAAAATATAAACAATTAAAAACTAAAAAGCAAATGCAAATGAATAAATATATACATTTCTCAATTAAATGAGTACTGACATCTTAATAATATGATTTCTTCCTATCCATGAACACACTACGTTTTACCATTTCCTTATGCCTTCTCTCATTTCTTGCAACAGTATTTTCTAGTTTTCACTGTGCAAGTCCTTTACCTCTTTAGTTAAAATTATTCCTAGGTGTTTTGTTCTTTTACATGCTATGGTATAAGGATTTTTTAAAATGCACAGTTAAGAATATTCTTTGCAGGTGTGTAAAAACCAAGTTTTGCATGTTAATTTCATACCTTGGAGTGGATGTGAATTAAGTGATTGAGCAACCACTTCCCACATGAGAGATCCAAAGTTTGGTTCCTGGTGCCTCCTTGAAAAAATGAAACATAGTCCCATAGTCACTGTTTAAATAGAGTTTTCCTCTTTCATGTGATCTCTGACACATAATGTACTGTGATTCCCTGAGGAAGAATTTTCCCCCTTGACTGAATCTACACATTTCTATCTTCCATGATTTCCTTTGTGTTTAATGAGGCATGACTTATGGGAAAAGGCTTTCCCACAATCACTGCATCCATAGGGTTTCTCTCCTGTATGGATTCTCTGATGTCTACTGAGTATTAACTTTGTGGAATAGCCTTTCCCACATAAATTGCTTGCATAGGGCTTCTCTCCTGTGTGAGTTCTTTGATGACTAATCAGATTTGACTTCGGAGAGCAGGCATTTCCACATTCATTGCATACATAGAGAGAATCTCCAGTGTTTAATCACTGGTGTGCAATGAGGCGTGACTTATGACTGAAGGTTTTACCACATTCATTGCATCCATAGGGCTTCTCTCCAGTATGAATTCGCTGATATATAAGGAGACTACCCTTCTGGATGAAACCTTTTTCACAATGACTGCATATATATGGTTTGTCTCCAGTATGAATTTCTTGATGAAATTGTGGCTTCCTGGAGGAAGCTTTCCTACACTCACTGCATCCATGGGGCTTCATTCCTCTTTCAGTTTGCTGATGCATCGTGATTTCTGCTTTCTTAGAGAAGGCTTTCCCACACTTAATGCATTTATATGATTTCTCTCTTCTATGAATTCCCAGATGTGCATTGAGCTGCATTAAGAAATTCCTGTATAAAAGTGAAATTCATAGAATTATAGCAGCATTGTAAAGGTTAACAATGTTTAAACACACTAATCAAATATGGGAATTGAGATAAACACTTGCCCTGACACTGGTGCTACCTGGTGGCAAAGCCCTCTGGATGATGAGCCAGTGTGCAGTTTGAAGTCAAAGCACCTTTGTTGTCTTAAAAGCTGTAGGCGGCAAACTTAACATTAAATGATTCTGGCTTCTTAAAGCAAAATAAAGTTAAATGTAAATCCTCTCTTTTCAACCAAGACCTCCAAAAATTCATGCAAATATGGTCCCAACAAATGAAACAGAACAGAAATTTAAAAATAAATAAACAGTAAGAAAACAAGTTACTGTGACTAAGAGCTGGAAGTAAAGCAGATAGGAGGAAAAAGTTTAACTATGTCAGATTTTGAAATTATTCAGAGGGAGATTATGAAACACTTTTAAAGAGTTTTGGAATATTAAAAAGAACATTGCAATTATGTAAAATGGCATAAACATATTTCAATAAGAAAATTATTAGAATCTCTAAAGTTGAAATATACTGTGATGAAAATTTAAAATTCCCATGTAGTAGAACTGGAAGAAATTTAGCTGCAATGGAAACCAAAGGCCCACCCAACTTGAAACTGAAATTGGAAAATAAACCAAATTTATATCTGTGGACTTTCCTATATCTGACTCTTTCTCTTTGTCTCTGTATTTACTGCCAGTAAAACATTCCTCGTATGATATTTTCTCCCCACAGCAAAATAGAACTTCTGTGGTTCATTTCAGTGGTTTTCTTTTCTACCTGTGGTTTCCTTTTGGATAATAATAAATACAAAATATCTTCATTCTGGAAACTCAAGGAGATAAAACACATATGTAACCACAGTTTGGATGATGTATCCCACAGCTATGTGGCTGCTTTCAATTATTCTGAGAAGGGTGATATTGAAGTAAGGGGAAATGAGAAAGGCAGCATTGGAGAAAGACACTAGGGGATGAAATCCAGGACCTTCTCATCCAATACTTTGACTCTAGAATTTGCTTCTCTTGGAAACTCAGCTCTTGGCAGTGGAGGAAGAAATCATTGCTCCTATGTGTGACATAAAAGCACTTTCTCACTGACTGCATTATTATGGTGCATTATAAGAGGCAAGGGCTCTGTTACTGCTTTCCATTGTATCTTAGTTAAAATGATGTTCCCTGGACCTGAAGATGTTTATTCTTCCTTCCCCTACTCTGGACAGTTAATCTTCAATTGACAGTGTTCATCTTTTCTAAATTTCTCATGGTAGAGTCCCAGGAAATAATTATTCTACTTACACAACATAATACAATTGAACATAACATAGCTCTCTCAAAATGAGTCATCTCCTCCTTCTATATAACATACATTTCATGGTTTATAGGCAGTAACCAGGTCTCCCACTTCTCGAGGAAAATCAGTAGTACCTTCTGTAACCTGGTGTTTATCCTTAACTCAATGTATGGAAGTTTCTTTAGCTGAAATTTATATTTTAAGGCCTGTCTTCAAGTTTTCCCTAAACAAAACCTTAAACTTCACTTATATTTCACCAATAGAAGACAAATTGATGATTTTTTTCTTGAAGCCATTTATATATTATTCATAAATAAATTTAATTTTCCCTGAGAAAAATTTATACTCAGAGTGAATCATTATGGTTTTCACATATTTTATGTTCCTTGAGCTGTATAAAGTTTTACTGACAAAGCCAGGAACACATTTTTCTTTTCTTAGAGAAAAATAAGAGATGCAGGAATGGGGAAGTAAGTAATGATCCAGGAGAACATAGCAGAGTTGAAATGGTCTCCATCACACACTCATGACATGTGCTTAAAAAATCTTTTCTTAAGAATCAATGTACCATGAGGAGCAGATGTGGTTCAGGCAGTTGAGCGCCCACCTCCCACATGACAGGTGCTGGGTTCAGATCCTAATGCCTCCTGAAAAGACACACAGAAAAAAAAGTCAACGAGCAAAAGAAATGAAAAACAAACAAACAAACAAACAAAAAAAAACGACTCGCCAAATGGCTCTGTCATTGAGTGCTGGCTTCTCACATACGAGTTCCCAGTTTTAATCTCCAGCCCACGGTACCTCAAAAAAAA